>JBBPDA010084201.1:0-12105 GCA_037974385.1 Arnoldichthys spilopterus
GATTTTCTCCACTGTATATATATATATACATATATATATATGTATTTAAAAACTACACACACACACACATATATATATATATATATATATGTGTGTGTGTGTGTGTGTGTGTGTGTGTGTAGCTTTTAAATACACCTTATTCTTGGTAACAAAATTCTGAGAAAGCTGATTTGTCAGAAACTAGGCCTCTGGGCTTTAGGCATAATTTTAGATCCTGAGCCCTGTTTTAACCCACATGTAAACACAGTTACATAAATTGCTCTTTATCATTTAAGACAGACTGCTTAAGAGAGGCATTTTCTATCTCAAAGATAAGCTGTATTTGTAACAAATAGAACTTATTATTGTAATCTTTATGAGGCTTACTAAGTATTTAAGCTCTAAATTGTCTAATACCTGTGAACCAGACCTATTGTCTGTCTGTGGGACATCCACAGTTCATATCTATCTCAATGTGTAGCATCTGCTGTCTACTGCCACCCTAGCACAAAACTTCTTTTTTTTCATTTTCAGCTACATCTTTTTGACACTAAATCTTTTTGATACACTAAATGAATGAGTGAATTTGACTATTTGGTTTAATAGTTGGCACTGACTGTTTAATGAACTAAACACAGTCAGTGCCAACTATGGTACTAAGTACAGAGAGAATGCCTTTCTTTTATGTTTCAACATGTGATCTTAAGGTAGGTTTTTCAAATACTGATTATCTGTAAGTTCTCTCTGTTAATTTTTTACATCTAACATAACATCCTCACTCTCTGCTTGTGTATATACGTAGTATCTCTGGACCAATGTGATCATCAGAGGCTTTCAAATGAAGCCCCAAAACAGCAGTAGAAAAGAAAGTGTATCCTACTGCATCATCAGATCACTGCATTGTTCTCTTGAGCAAAAACATACTTCTTTTTTCTTCTGCTTATTATTTTTCTAACAATATTCTATTATTCGGGTACAGCTATATCACACAAGCAATTCGCATCTCTTAATCATGTGGGATTTGCTGTGACTTTGACTTCCTGTGTTTGTTCTTGCAGGTGTTCCTGTCTGGATGTGTGTGGGATGTGTTGTTGTCTGCCCGAGTTCCTGCTTGAGGAGTCTTCTTGTTCAGTATGTGACAATTCTTTGTAACATTACCACTTATTTACATTCCAGAGAGCAGTTAACAGTACCTCTCCACTGACACTGAACGCTCTATACAAACAAATCTATTTCCAACTGCCTGACAGCTCTCTGCAGTCCCTGGATTGTCTTGACATTTAACCCCACAGCAGTGGGTTCATGAGCTCACTTCTGTTTTCCCCATTAATTGGTGAAGTGTATTGTCTTTAAAGTAGACCCCAACAGGTTCCAAATGGCTCATGCTGATTCCTTTGTAAAAGCCACTTATCTGAAGAGCAGGTAAGTGTGATGTACTAGGGTAAGCGGGATTACTTTGAAGGCCATCCCAAAGGACAGGGCAATTAAGGTTTTCCATTCACCTGCTATTTCTGAACCAGCTGCGTCTGATGTGTGGCATGGAAGAAAGGGAAGGGATTGGCCAAGAAAAGGAAAAACATGAAAGTGACTCAGCTGAATAGGAGCTTTATGTAATCACAAGATTCTTCATTCAAGAGAGAACAGAATAAAATAGGTATGGACAGACATTCACACAAGATTTGATGTCTCGCATAATTTGCTGATAATAAACAGTGGTGAAATATTAAGCCACTCTTCTCCATTCTGTGAAATATTATAAGAATGAGTATGAGAGAAAGAGTTTTATTTTCTATAAACTATGTATATGTGCGCACAGCTGCTGCATGAGCATCACAGTTCACATTTACATTTACAACATTATCCAGAGCAACGTACAGCAGTGCTTTGCAGCCTATGTCTGTTCTTCTGTCTGTAAAGCTCAACCCATCAACAGCTGTCTAAGATGTACTAAGATACCACTAACTAAGTTACACACCATAACAAAACCCTATGCTTTTTCACATACTCATTGTTCAGATATTCACAACATCTGTATGTCTGGAGGATTCCAAGCACCCTGGGGCAGGTCAGGACCCAAATGTCAACAATGGACATGGCAACAATCTTCAAAATGCTTATAGTAAAGTATTTCCCTTTGACCATCTTGGTAATGCCCACCTGACAGGTATTTTAAGCCATAAAAGACCAGTCAAATGTCTTTGAGTGGGGAAAAACTTATAAGCCAAAATCTTAAAGCCAAAACTTTAAAAAAATTCTGACAAAAATAATCTAAACAGTTTCAAATGTTTGGCTCAAACATAAAACATGTATTTTTAGGGACTAGGCACGCATGGAGAGTTTCCCCAATTGTAGGTTTAGCAAAAAGTCAACTGGCTTTTTCTAAGGGTGTGAACAATTAACATTTTTCAGCAAGTGAGCCTGTTCCAAAATGCCCTTTTCACAGTATGGTGATTTCAGCAACACGGGGAAGTTGAAAGCAGTAGACCTTTAGGTTTATACACAGGCACTGCATGTATCATACCCAACAAGATTATGAGGGTTTTTTCTTGCTAATTTGCTTATTTACAGTAGTTCAATTCAGATTACAAGCATAATGCAGTGCACTGACAAGCTAAAATAATAAGCAAATTCATGCCGTCTCACTTCTTCTTCTCTGCCACTATGTTCAGACTGCTGTAAATAAGCTTATCCACTCGGATTGGTCCTTGCTTGTATCTGAAGGAGTTTGGGGTAATAGACCACTGCTGAGTCTGCATTGTTGAGTCAAGATAAACAGTAATAATCTCATGGCTTACGGCTACAAATTAGCAGACTACAAATTTCAGTAAAGAAAATTCCCCAAAATTCCTCAAAGTGAAAAAAAAGACAAATAATTTCCTGTCCAGCAGAAATCTGGCCTCTGTGATGTCACTTTCCAACCCCCTTTCTTTTTCCTTTCTGTTATTTTCACTTGCTTCAATTGCAGCAGTTACATTGGAGCCTCAGACTGCTGCACAGTTTAAGGTGGAATGGAAGAATGAAATTATTTGTGTTAGCATTGCCTCAGTTGTTAAAATCATCCTAGTTTTGTTTTTGCTGTATCCAACCTCTTTTTGGTCATAGCTTTCTTCAGCCCTGTCAGTACTTTCTTTTGTGACTAAAAGCCACTGAAGATGCTGTAAGGGGAGCTGAGGCTCCCCCTAGAGGGCGTTGAAGGTCGGCCTCTCCTGAGTATTAGGTGCCACGCCCCTCCCAGCTGGAACTCATGGGGATTAATCAGGGCAGGTCTTGAAAGGGGAGTCAGACCTGCAGGAGGGTGCGAAGTCTCGTCAGTTCCCTGCGATTTTAATGTGCATTTGGCTTTCTGGTTTTTGACTCATTTTGTACTTGGATTCTGATTTTTGCCTTTGCCCTTGATATACCTGTTTGCCGTGTCTTTGACTTTTGCCTGGATTTTTGACTTTGCCCTGCCTATTCTTTGATGTACCTGTTTGCCGTGTGTTTTGACCTACCTGCCTCGACTACGTTTCTGAGTCGGATTGCCTGTGACACAGTCTGTTTGCTTCGGTGCTTGACCTTCCTTTAGCTACGTGGAATTCTCATTAAACATCAATTTTACCTGCGTTTGTCTCCTGCTTCACTACAGTACGTGACAGATGCTTATTCTACCTTTGAGCTTGTTAGCTTTAGCTAACTTGTCTTCCTTGCTAGCCTCGTAGAAAACGCACATGCAGAGTGCACCCGAGCAGGGAGTTTGGTAGTTAGACAGGCAGGTAGAATGACCTAAAATGACTGGATAGGCTTTTATAGCCATGCAGCTGTATTCATGGCTATTGTAATATAAAAACGATAAAATTAGAAAGAAATATGAAAAAATGCTTCTAAAACAAATAGTCCACCCTACCTTTAAGCCCAGCAGCCCTGCTTCCAGTGATGTCAACAAAGCACAGAGGTAGAAACTTGAGATGGTATTTTTGTATTATGTTTGTCTTGTTTATTCTAATTTGCTTCTCTACAGTGTTCCAATTCTGATCACAAAATACTGCAGCTCATTCAAAGACTGACATCTGAATAGCTTCTCTATAATGTTGGTCAGACAGATGTAATCAAAACCATTCACTGTGATTGGTTCTTCCTTTAATCCTATAGAGTTGTGGGTGACCAAAGTAATCTCTATTAAGTTTGCGAGAACTCTTTTAAACACCAGTGCATGACATAAGATGGTCTCGTGTACAGCCCTACTTGCACATGCAGGACCACAGGAATTTGTTTAATTGCTTTAATTAAGAAAGGAAGTGGTTGTTGGCATTGTTTTTCTGAGAGGTGCCCTACCATTGCAGGATAATCACAATTGACCTGTCTGTCTTTGCGTGGGTATGATGGCCTTCCATCCCCCCATGCCTTGTGCATTGCAATTCTGTTTACCCTTTTAGCTAACTTAAAAGAATTGGCAGTCAATGTTCTGCTCTTAGTGTGTTGTGCTGGAAGCAGCACATGCAAGCCTTCATCTTTCAACTGTACATAGTTTTTGATATAGTATATCAGTTCAGGCCTTCTTCTCTTTAAACAAATTAATCAGTTCATTTCAGCATGCTCATTCATTTCATCATCCGGAACTAAACAAAGTCAGTGCCAACAATGGTACCAAGTACAGGCAGAATGTGTAATATGGCTCCAGACCTCTTCAAACAGGGACCCCTAAAACCATCGAAAATCCAGAACCCTACAGTGGAAGAGCTGTTTTGTTCTCATTTTGCATGATTCATGCAGAATACAATATGAGTGTCTGTGGATTGGCTATGTAAGAAGGATCTGCCGCTTGCTTCTAAGAAGATGCACGTCTTGGAAAGTGGAGGCTTTTGGTGTCAAATAGCAAGAGGTCAATCGATGCAAAATGTTTTATAATGGCAGTGAGTGGGTGTAGAGGACTACTTTTCCACTTTCTTTCTGCTCTCCTAAGCTGCTTGTGCATGCATGTGGGAGCATGCACACACACTAATACATCCACACATAACCTCTCCCCAACACACACACCACTAACATATCATCTTCATCTGCATAATAATCAGACTGCCGTTTTCCTGTTCTCTCATCTTTGCATTCCTTGTCTCTCTCCCCCTTGCACATATTCCTCTCACACCTGGCCATAATGAGGACTCAACGTGTATCTGACTGAGAGCTCACAGGTGGGACCAATTAAGAGATGGTTTACTGGCACCCATTACGGCGGGCACACTTAACCAATATTAATGCTCCCTCTTATACAAACTGACTGCAAGTACCTCATCAACGCTGTGCACCTCTTAGAGATACTAATGACTTAATATACATACAAGCGCTGAGCCGTACAAAACTCACACAGAGGAGTACACAATTCTACACAGAGTTGAGGGGCTGTAAGAAATAATTATAATATATGTTAACAAAAAAGAGATTTTTTCTCATATACTCTGAAAGGTGCCTGAAATGGTTCTTTGTGTAATGCCAAAGAAGAAACCTTTTTCAGTTTCCTCAAGAATGTTTTATCTGCATGGTTTCTAAAAAAACATCTTTTTGTAAACTGAAATGCAAATGTGAAGAACCATTCTAAAGTTTAAAGAACCTCCAAATGATGTTAAGATCCTTGCAATAGGTGAAGAACATTTACTTTATTTGGAGGTTTTTAATTTTCTGCAAAAGGTTCTTTGCACTCACACATCACTTAAAAAAGCTATTCTTTAGCATTACTCCAGCAGATGAATTCCAGTGGGGGGTGAGCTCAGGGCTTTTTAAGTGTTCAGAGAATTTCTAATAATTTCAGGTAAAACAAAAAATAATGTGAAAGGACTATTTGTCATTGTGAACACACTCACAATGAAATATGACCTCTGCGGTTAATCCATCACATGTGGAGCAGGGGGCATGTAGAGGGACAGTATGTTGCTCAAGGGTACCTCAGTGGTGCCCAGGCCAGGACTTGAATCTGTGACCTTCAGGTCCCAAGAGCTATGTCTTAACCACTATGCCACCTCACTGCATGCATTGTATCGTTCATTTTGATTTAATAATATTATATTCAAACTTAACAAATGGGTTAAATTCTTAAAACAGACTTTTACTATAATAAAACATATGGAATATGTTTTACAAGCCTCAGACTGGTTTAATCTACAACGGCCAAAAAGGTTAATGTGCACCATTGTTACCTAAACCTTAACAATGCTAGAATGTCATAGAGGCACTAGCAGAAATGAGCAAAATTAATTGTCTTTGCATTGTTTATGGCTTGAACTCAGGCCTAGCTGTACATGTGTGTGCCCTCTGTTGGCGATGAAACTTATTTGTTGGTATGATAGTCAGCAGTGGGAAGTAGAGCATTAGTGACTGTTGGTGACACAAAACATCTGAGTGACCCAGTAAAACTCAGCTGCTCTTGCCTTAAACCCCACCAGCAACCAATTGATAATGAGTGATTTTGCTGCCAGTGATGTGCACACTGAGTAAGAGTCATGACCACCTGTGTGAGAATGACTGTATCAGGTATGCTAATGACAAGATACAGGAAACAAGACCAGACTAAATGAAAGTTTCCACATTTTTCATGGTAAACACGGATAAGATTTTCAGTGTGGAATGTAACCGTATACATACACAAATGCATAGACATCCACCATTGTAAATTATTAAAAGTGGATTGCTTCTGCAATATTTGAAAAGCACAAAAATCATCTTATATCCCACTTAATCCTTAGAATACTGCTCCAGTGTACCACCAATTCAGAATAATCTGGATCAAGTATTTATTGCCCTCAAGCAGCTTTACATTGATAGTTTTATTTATTCATTTTTTTTCAGTTTAGTTTTTTATATCTGTGTATATTTTTGTGACTGTTCTTAGGAAAAATTTGAGTTTTTTTCCCTCTAAGCTTTACTGAAGTCTGGCCTAATAAAGTGAATGACCTGTACGATTTGCAGTGTGAGTTCATGTTCGCCATTCAACAGACCCTAAGTCTCTCAACCGAACACACACAAGGATAAAAACTAAACACATCCTGTTCCTGCAACAGTACAATGTTTATGAATCACTGGAATAAGAACCGAAACACTCACTGGCTCCAATGCCTCAATTATTTAAGGCAGGGGGATCTTCATTAATATAATATTGCAAACGCCAGAGAAGAGGAATAAGAGAATGAGAGAGAGAGGGAGAGAGGGAGAAGGGGAGAGGCTGGAGGAGTGCGTGAGCAGGAAGAGATGGACAGACACTCTCTGGGGAGAACCAGTGAGCCAGGGAGAGAGTGTTCCATGTCCACATAAAAGAAGACCTGTAGGTTCTGACTAGTAAGGAGCAATGCAATAAAAGATTAGAAGCTTATCACAGTAACAAAGAGTGGCAGAGAAACCAGCAGGGGTCTATAAGCTGACTGGAGGTTTTGGAGGAATGGAACTGGAGGGAGAGGAGGCATGAAGTCCTTAAAAGAAACTGGCAGAGATAGGGGGCGAGGGGAGAAAGTAGGAGAAAGAGAAAGAGAGAGTGAGAGAGAGAAAGAGAGAGGGGGGAGTGAGAGAGAGAGAGAGGGAAGGAGAGAAAGAGAGGTAGAGAGAGCAATGGGTGCTTTAATCTCTCACACAAGATGCATATTCTTATCCTCATGTAACACCCTCTCTTCTGTATAATACAAGATGCTGAAACTGAACATAAGTCATGCTGCAAATTGAACAGCTTCTGAAGTCTCCCTCACAGTCCGTTGGTCAGTGATAAGAAAAAGTGTACAATTACAGACTGTGGTCATGCACACTCTCTACTCATTCCTGTGGCAGCCTGCAGATCCCATGCAGAAACCTGGCAGTTTTCATATGGTAAAGTGTTGATTTTTTGGACTTTTTATGTTTTTATCTTTAAATGAATTTAACTTTTTAATGTTTAAGATGTATCTGTCAGAAACTAAATTGAACATTCCACTGCACTTCCATGAGTGTTATGTTTTATCAAGAGAGATCAGAGTTGAAGAGTTTTAGAACAATGCTATTCTGTTTCTAAACCCTTTCAACACTTTCAACTGCCCCATAGAAATTATTACTTCAATCATTCTACAGCATATAATAATATTGTGTTATTATTTCTGCTATGCCAGTTGGTAAGCCTGCTGTAGATTCTTCACAGGCACCACTCTGTCAGTCATCTCTTTATTCTACTAAATACTGTCTTATCACTATCACTCATCACATGATGCTTTCACTTTCACTTTACATTTTTGGAACGATAGTCATGTCAATTAATGCAGTGATCACTCACATCATTTCACTTAATGTTTGGGCTAATAAAGAGGTGAAATGAACAGAGACACATGTACACATACACAGTTTCATGCCGATTTAAACGTAAACCTGACTGTC
The DNA here is from genome assembly GCA_037974385.1 of Arnoldichthys spilopterus. Taxonomy (NCBI): domain Eukaryota; kingdom Metazoa; phylum Chordata; class Actinopteri; order Characiformes; family Lepidarchidae; genus Arnoldichthys; species Arnoldichthys spilopterus. The sequence continues at coordinate 8,335 of JBBPDA010084201.1, forward strand.
CTTAAAATTGGTTGTAACATTGAAGCTAACAGGCTAAACGGCACTTCACCACACATACTACATCCCATGTCTGATCTCATCCTTTTAACAATATACTGAAGAAACTACATTGGTAATTTAGTAATACACCTGGTAAGACACATCTGATTTAACACCTTTGTTAAATACCAGGTTTAATGGGTTTGTTTGAGTAAAACTACCTGGAAACTGGTCACACAGGCCCAGAGCTGTGCACCCCTGAGCTATGGTGGGTATAGAGCTGTGGAGGATGGCTACCACAGACTGTGCATTAACAGATGGGCTACGGTTGTTATCTTTACACCAGTAAGTCAAATCTACACGGTAGAGGTTTCTAATAAAGTGGCCACTAAGGGCTTGTATAGTGATATAAATCAATTGAAGTGTTCAAGAATCTATGGAAGTATAAAAGAAGCATGATAAGAGGCTTGCAGGAACGCTTACAAAGCAGTTTATGAAGACAGATAAGAGAGAAGCTAACACAAAAAAGAAAGCAAAGCTGAAAAACATGAGAGAATAACAAAAGGAGAAGAATTGGAGGAAAAGAGAAGGTTACAGAGTGAGAGAGAGAGAGAGAGAGAGAGAGAAAGAGAGAGAGAGAGACAGATAACACAGTGCCATGAAGAGGGAGAGAGGATACAAGATGCATAGAGGGATAAAAGTCTGCTCTGCCCTTATGGAGATGATCAGGATTAAATGATGACAAGAGAGCGAGAGAGGACTGTGGGAGGCAAAGACAGTACTAAAGAGTGGAGGTGTTAGGTGAAGGTCATGTGGGATGGCTTTAACACTGATCCCTCTGGCCATGAAAAAGTGGGATTAGTCTGTGTGTGTGTGCATGTGTGTGTGTCTTATAAGTGAGTATAATCCATGTCCTGCTCTTTGAAACATTTTGACATCTGCTCTGCAGTTTCTTAAGAGCCAAATACAATCAAAAGACTCTTAACCTGCACCTGTATCCTTCTCATTACTTGCACTGTGCAGCTTTAAAAAGGAAGATAAAATGCAGCTTTAATCTGGCTTCAGACTTCACAAACCCAACAAAACTGCACTGTATTGCTATATTGGACAAACTTTGTAGAACACTGGCAAAATTGTATTAACTTTTTTAAAATATTAAATATTTATATATTTATATTTTGCTCTTTAGTTTAGTGCTGGAGCTGTACTTGGTCAAGTAATCCAAATTTCAAATTTCAACCAAACAACCATTAAGGTGATGCAGATTTGTCAGTGTAGTTTAGGACACAGTTTGACTAACCATGAAGTTATTGCCAGTGAAGGATTAGCAAAAGTGCAGAGATAAAATATACATTCTAAGATGTGTTTGAAAATGACATTCATTTGTTAATTCTGGCACACTGTACCTACATCTGTGCACATTTCATTAAGACTTTCCAACCTCTAACAACATCCCCAAAATCCCACATTTTTAAACTCAGTAAACATTAGGCCACCTGTTGCATTATTCTCCTACTGGAACCACAAAAACCCAAATGTCTGAAACTGGCCTGAGCCTAAACAAACATTTGATAAATTATGTTCGAGCAAATATTTTTAGGTGAAGCGCTCCAGGTTTTTCAGCTGACTGAAACCCCTTCTTTTCTTCGTTCCCTCTGCTGAAGTCCATTGTGCACAGCCAGTGAATAAATGTTTGCTTTGTTAGATCTGATTCCTGTCTTTGCTAGAGTCTGGAGAGGTGGGGGATTTGGGGTGAGGGGTGTGCTTGTTTGTTTGTGCTTTCTCATTTGTAGTTTGTTTAAAAAAAAAAACAGAGCCAGAGGGAAAGTAAACAACTGGAAGCTGTTGTTTGGGGGAGAGAGAGAGCATCTCCTACATGTCTGCTTATGCATCTTTAACTAACCCTGCCTCATGATCAATAAACCTGACACCAAACACACTGTGACACAGCACATGAAAATAACTATGGCACCATACATCCAGTACTATGTCAAGGTCCTGAATTTTTACATTATGAGGAGGACTTTTTGACTGCAAAGAACGTGTACTGGCACCTTTATTTTAAAAAGTGCATTTGCATTGCGAGGAGAAGCTGTAACGTGTGCAGCTGTTTGTGTCCAGAACGATTATGAGCTGATTATATTCTTACTGGGAGCATTTAAATGTCTGCATTGTTAACCCATTTTACAGGAGCCGTAAAATACACTGTCCAGCCTTGAATTGTAATTTTTTCAGTTAAATTTGAAAATTTGTCTTAAAAATGCTAAATTTAACTGTTCCTTATATTTTGAAGTCAAATATTTTAACTGATCATGTCAATAAAAATATCTGACCAGTGGATTTTAGCCAGTAAGAGAATAATTTTATCAAGCTCATCTAAAGATGTATGAGGATGAGTGGTCACTCAACCTCCTAAAAGGTCCTCCTTGAATTTATAACGGTTCATCCGGTATAACCATACTCAGATTGTCAGAATTATTCTCAGCTCTAGGTAAAATAAAATAAAATAGCAAATAAATAAAATTAATATTATGATAATACATGGAGAACTAGACATCAAATTTTCCTGAAAACAAGCCAAGATACAGAATCATCTGACCACAGTACACGTTTCCATCTTTCTGTCCATCTGAGATAGGCTTAGGCCTAGAGACAGAATGTTCATTTCAGGACTATGTTAAGTGTTTTCTAGCCTAGCATTACACAGATTAAGGTAATAATATATAATTAATAGTAATATGTACTGTAGACCTTAATTCTTTGCAATCTTGCCCTGAGAAATATTCTTTTTATCTGACTGACAACTATTTCACAAAATTTATCACAAAGTGGGGAGCCACAAGTTGTCAAAACTGAGTCTTTGTTGGTCACAAAGATCAATATAAATCATTTCATTTACTTTTATCAGTAAAATTAAGGTTTAAGAGAATTTACAAATTGCCTTTTTTTGTTGGGAGATTTAATTCTTCACATAAATAGTAATGTGCATGCGCGTGCACACACACACATGCGTACATATGCACACAGACACACATACACACACAAACAAAAACATATGCATGCACACGCACACACATGCACACATAAACAGATAGCTCTGTTGAAAGTGAGCAGTTATCTTTGGGTCTGGCCCTTATTTCTGACACATAGCTACTTAACATGCAGACTGACTGGCTGAAGCACGATGATTCAGCAGCAAACTGCTGTTTCTCTATAGACGTGTTCATGTTGTTCAGGTATCTCCTCCACTTGCTGCTTTATACTTCCTCATACAAATCATAGAGATGTACAGAAGTGGCATAAAGATGATGAACATAGATGTGCAAATATCATGTGCCCTGAAAATACTTCTTCAGAAGCATCATGTGTGCAGAAACAGCATGTGTTTCCTGTTAGTGTTTAATGGGAAGAGGGTTACACTGGGTTACAGCTATGTTGCTTGATCAAAACCCAAAAATTTTGAGGTTTTTTTTTTTTTAATGTGTCTCATTAAAGGGGGTCATTAAAATCAAATAATGTCTCGAGAAAAGGAAGATACAAGCAATTATAATTGAATATACAGGTCCTGCAAAAGATTCCTGAGGCTTTTAAAAAGTCCCAGGCTGGTTCATTACTCAAAACCGCAATCATAGGTAAGACTGCCGACCTGACTGCTGTCCATAAGGCCATCATTGACACCCTCAAGCAAGAGGGTAAGACACAGAAAGAAATTTCGGAACTAATAGGCTGTTCCCAGAGTGCTGTATCAAGGCACCTCAGTGGGAAGTCTGTGGGTAGGAAAAAGTGTGGCAG
>JBBPDA010084212.1:0-12105 GCA_037974385.1 Arnoldichthys spilopterus
TATATATATATATATATATATAGAGAGAGAGAGAGAGAGAGAGAGAGAGAGAGAGAGAGAGAGAGAGAGAGAGAGAGCGAGAGAGAGTGAGACAGCAATCAGTAGTTCTGATAGCAGGAGGAAGATCATGAACATGTGAACATGGCAGCTATTATTAGCCGCATTGGTTGAGATGTAAACAAAGATATTCACAGTGATATGATGTGTGAAAAATGGAATTAACTGACTAGGAACCAGGGGTCATGAGGTCTACAACACAGATATAATTTCTAGTGCAGTGAAAGTGGCATTTGTCATTGTGAACACATTCAAGCATCACAACATAATGCGACTTCTGCATTTAACCCATCACATGTGCACACATGGAGCAGCCAGCAGCTCCATCAACAGCTCCCAGGGAGCAGTGCAGTAGGTTGGTACGTTGCTTAAGGGAACCTCAGTGGTACAGGGACCTTCAGTTCACTCGGGCAAGGTCCTAACAACTAGGCCCCCAATGCTCACAGTTGTAGTTTACTATCCAAAACCATCAGTGAATCTATATGAGATATGAGATAATATTAAAGTAATTCAGAAAAAAAAGAAAGTTTACTACATGTAATGACTTGTAGCTTCAAACGTGTTGCAAATGTGTTTTAGGCCTTGACAGTTTAATTATGCATAACATTTTTTTTAAACCTGTGGAATTCCTTTTTAAATCAGCATAAATGGCAATTTTCCAGTCAGTGTGACCATGCAGTCTGAGGACTGTGGTGGAGAAGTCATTGTACATTTCTAGTCTAGTAATAAGGGCACACACTTCACTATGAATTGCATGCACCACAATCAGTCCTTACAGTCATAAAACTGAGACAGTTTGCCTACAATGCATTAGTTATACACACATTCCAATGAATTTCTACATTAACTGCTTAAATTAATTGTGCTTGGTATGTGATAGCATTTATTACATTTTTTTTCATTAGGTCATTAACACTGTAGAGCAGTATTCGTAAAGCTTTATTAACATTTATAAAGAATTATTCCAATAAGTCAGATTCTAGTGTCAGTTGTTGTAACACTTTTTGGGGGGTTGACCAAAATAGACTTTATGATCGCTGACACTTGGTTGGAATAACTCTTTATAAATGTTGATGCAGGTTTATGTCAATTGTCATAACAGGCTTATATAGGCAGGGGCACTGTAAGGGACCGTAGCCATGAAACAAAAGTGGGTGTTACGATAATTCCAAGAGCCCAACACTGACAAAGGCCCCTTTTAAGAACACTATCTAAAACAGAAATTATTGTTGGGGGCCCAACATTATTTTCATTCATAGGGCTCAACATTTGAAGTGGCGCCCCATAGGGTGATGTTGTGTAGCATAATGAATGATGTCCTGTAGTAAAGTGTTAATGCAGCACTATAGTCTCCCTCCCTCCATCCGTCCTTTTTTAATTATCATAATTTAAAATGAAAATCAAAAATTGGTCTCTTATAATTGGACAACAGTGGATAAAGAATGAGTGACGACAAGAACAAACGTGGAACAGAAAATTGGAGCCACTTTGGTTTAAAAGCCTATGATGTACAACACCGTGGGTCAACCCACTCTAACTCAACTAATAAACCAAACCCAATCTTTTCTCATCATCACAGACTACTGTCAGCCTCAGGCCTCTTCTGCAGACCATTCAGAGTGTAGATGACCAGGGGAACCAAGGAAATGTGCTAAAGCACTATTTGTTTGCTTGGTAACACAGCCTGGAGCAGAGTCCGGTATTTGTTTGACACTCTCACTGTTGCTTTTGTGGAGGAAGCAAGGGAAGAACTCAAGCTCTGTGCACGAGTGGGTTTGGGAGTCTAAGATTGCGATTTGTCCATGAGGAAGCCAACAGCGGCGAGCAGTCTGTGGAGGTTGAGAGTGTAAGAGAGAGACTGGGACGTGAGCAAAATCTTAACTATCACCATCACACCCACAGCAATTCATCCTCATTAGGGAGAGAGCGAACACACGCACACGCAGATACACACACGCGCACCTCATCAGCAGAGTGTTAACCAGGCTAAAGAAGCTAAAGAGTGATCCACTCGTTCGTGTATATAAAGAACGAGAGACATCAAGACAATGGAAGAGAGAGAAAGAGAGAGAGAGAGAGAGAGAGAGAGAGAGAGAGTGAGAGAGAGAGAGAGAATGCTAAAGAAATACTCCAGCAGTTTTCAACTTAATGTCTGTGTGCTGCATCTGGATTAAATGGTTAATTATCATGAATGGTTATTTTAATTGCCTTTTTTGCACTTAATTAATGAACAGTAAACCTATTGGCTGGAACCACACTTTGGCTTCTGTTATAAATTAGCTTATTAAGTCATTTTACAGTTTTTTTTTCTTTATAATCTTCATAACAGAAGACTTGTTTTTTGGGTGTAACAGTGAATCAGTCTGTGTCCAAGTATTGAACTGAATCGTATCGCTGCAAATTTGAAGGTATCTAAAATAATAAGATAATTGGCTAGAGAAGTGTGTGTGTGTGTGTGTGTGTGTGTGTGTGTATAAATGTTTATATATGAAGATCTGTGTTTGATGGTAGTTTACGATGAGGCTTGTTCATAAAATGTTTGGTCTAAGGTTTAATGTTTACATTTCCAATATCCTCTAAATGTACACAGTCTTTATAGACACCATCTCAAATCCAAAATCTACACAAACCAGATTTCAGCTTATAACCATATCTGGCAATTGTCCAGTTCTTAAGCTGATATTTTTAATTTGATGAAACCCATATGTTTTTTCTTTATACTGTGTGTGTTTGTGAGTGGCCCCTTCTGGTTCCATGAGCGTTCTTCACCCTGGGCATATGTAAACCCTGTGGAGGTCAAGGAATGGTGATGGTGCATGAGCTTCTCATGTTTTTGACCAAATAACAGAGTTCCTTCAAAATATACCATTTAAAATGTATTTTACATATTCCATATTTCACAGGCAGATAATTAAAGAAAAACAGCATCTTTTCAATAAACCCTCTTAATCATATTTCCTCAGAAATTACCCTAAAGAAATATTTTCCCCATTTAATAAGCAGTGCATTTTGTTTTTCCTATGTAGAGAAAATGAGCTTCATCAGGATGTATTAAAAACTTTGAATAAATCATAATGTTGTTTGCACCGTGTAAAAGCAGGGTTCATAGAGGAAGGCTGCCGAAGAGTGAAAGCAGTTTCCCATTTCTGAGTTTGTGTAACAGCATCAGCCTTCAAGGTTAAACAAAGCTTTCCACTTTGCTTTTACTTTTGTTAGGTCCCTGTTCATTGATTTATCCCTAGACCTCCTACCAGCACTGTTCATTACACTACCCAGGAAATTACTAGGCAGGTTTATTGAGAAAAGAAGTTAAAACATTGCCAGTAAATGCAATTACATCTAGATTACAGCTAGTAAACTGAAAGTTTCTATGATTTTTTTTTTTGTTTAACTCTGCGAGTGTATTTTGTATGTAATCCTACTGAGAAAAGGCAAGAATGTACCATGTGCATGGCTGGCCTGCAGAGCAGAGCGTTTGTGTTTTTAAAGCTACATTTTCAGTTTTTTGAGAGAAATTTAAAAATGAAGGTGGTAGTGGATAGGGCTGAACAGTTAATCATTTTTATATCAAAACTGCAATTTTCATATCACAAGAGCTACAATTGATATTGTGTCCTATCATATCCAACATTGCTAAGCTTAAAAACTGGTGCTGTTGATTTATTGACTTTTTTTGTGAAAAAATGGGCCTGGAATAAGAAAAAAAACCTGAATTTTTGGAAATAATCACATTTAAATTGCAATTAAAATACTGCTGAACAAATGCAAATATCACAAATAGATTTTTTTCCCATTGATTGTGAAAGGGACTAAACTTTAATAAGAAAAAACATTGTAATTATTGTCTGTGGTAACTAACAATATGTCAAAAGATTAAAAAATTGTATTTCTTTATGGCAAACAAATCTTTTCAAGGTTTAGGGTATTATTCTAGTACTTAGTGTATTATTTGAGTATATTCCCATGTATTAATTTAAGTTCAGTATTCTATTATTCCAGTTCTCCCTTACACACATCATTCTCCTCCCTTTTGTGATGAAAAGGTTCATCATGTAGCCTTCAGGATTTAAGAAAAAATAAAAGCAGTTTATTCCCTCCCAGTGTACTGCTACTGCCTGGTAGTGATGGTAATGACTTCTTGTCCCTGACAGATATACAACAGGTTGGACATTCTGTCCAGAGTCAGACTTAGGCAGTGTAATGTGCTATGCGACATTCACCTTTGCCACACTCGTATCACAATAATGTGTGTAGTATGCAAACAAACATCTAACCAATCACCTGTAAAATAAAGCACCAACAAAGTGCTGCCAAATCAATGGTTACCATGTGAATATATTTCACAAGAGACTGAGGTGTGTAGCATTGTCCTGCAACAATACCCAAGCCTAATTTTGCATATTTATTTTGTATTTTGGCAAATTATAATAAAATATATATATATATACAGATTTACATTGTCACATTGTCACTACTCAGATATGAGTAAAAAAAAGCAGACTTTTTATTTTTGATCAATAATTTACATATCACCTACATTTTGTACATTTTTTTTTACAAATTTTCAAGCAGCTGGTAATTTTTTTAGAAATCCATATACTATAGTATCTGTGGACTAAAAATTGAAAGATTTTTGATGGTTTATTCTCTGGCTGAAGAGTATGAAAACATGTGTTTAGCATGTGATTAACAAACACCAGGTCTTGAAAGACTGTGAACACTGTGAAATATTTCACAGCTGCATAGCCACAGATCCACCAGAATACCTGTGCTAAGCAATGGAAAGCAAAAACCATTGGATTTGATGTGAAGGCTCCACTACATTAAAAATTAAATGTTTTTCTTTTGTCCAAAAAAAACACACCTGGTATAATTAGTCCTCATAAGCTGCCACCTCTGGTATGAAACTGGTATCGTTCTAATGCCTTCATAAATATGTGTGTTTGTGTGTTTGTGTGTGTGTGTGTGTGTGTGTGTGTGTGTGTGTGTGTCTGTGTGTCTGTGTGTCTGTGTGTGTGCATTCGCATGCTTAAAAAGAGCTGAAATCAAAAGTTCCACTAAGTGTCAAAGACAGCAGGGTATGATGGCACGCAAAGTGTTTTTTGCTAAGGTAGAGAGTTGAAGCTTTTGGAGTGCAAGGATTCTTTTGATCTCTCTCTCTCTTTCTTTCTGTTTCTCTCTCTCTCTCTCTCTCTCTCTCTCTCTCATCACCCAAGTCTCTTGGCTGTAGTTACAATCAGCCACGCATTTGGAATTGCACCTCAGACGCTCCTGAGGGGGAAAAAAAAGAATCCCCCTTTGCTTCAGAGACAGTGACAGAGCAAAAGACAAGCACACTCCCTCTCTTTCTCTCTCTCTCTCTCTCTCTCTCTCTCTCTCTCTCTCTCTCTCTCTCTCTTTCTCTCTCTCTCTTTACAGTGCTTTCAAAACAACTTTAAAATGTCTCATTTTTGCTCTCCTGCCACAGATTAAGGCAGCAAAAAAGACTCGAAAAAAGGAAAAGGAAAAAGAAATGGTAGCAAAGACAAGTTCACAATGGGCCTGTGAAAGAAACAAAGCCCACATATTAACAAAGCTCATAAATTTTAAATGAAAGGAAAGACTGCAATTGGAAGCAGGTGGCTTAAAAGTAGTGATTTAAACGACATAAAAGCCAAATATCTCCCCAAACACTCAGCCAGATGGTGGGTAGAGTAGCCTAAAACAATACTTGAGTTAAAGTATTTTTATTTCTTTAAAGTATTGACTCACAAAGCCTTACAAAAACAACTTCAATGGAAGTAAAAAAGAAAAAAAAAGTTTTTGCATCAAAAACTGACTGGGGAGGATAATGCAGGGTAATCTCTGACACCTTCAGTTGTATCAGTCATTTACCAATATTCTAACAGAGTGGCATTGCTAATGCAAATATCCGCCCTATTAAATAAAGTGTCATGGCCTGAAAACAGACCCAGATCGACATATATAATGGCCCCTGCAACCTGGGGACTAATATTCACCAGTCTCCTCATCTCTTCCTTCTATTAAACTAATACAATACCCCACCCCACCCCACCCCCACCTCCGGGTCACAAATACATTTGCGCCCCCTCCCCTGGCGACACAACAAAATTGCAGACCTTGCCGATCCTTCGACAAATGTGTCCTCTATGACAACTATGGTTGAACCCCCACCACCTGATTGACAATTAACAGCATGGTTTTAAAAGGCTAAAATCAGCAAGTCATGATCCAATTCTGTTTGATTGACAGCTCTGTAATAATCCCAAGCCTAGACAGTGGTCCAGTAGAAAAGGGCGGACCTTTATTGGACTTTCTGAACTCCACAGCCCTCTAGGAAGCACTGTCCTAATTACGCTGGATCTGCTCACTTTCAGTTTTCCCCTCCTCAGCTCTTCCTTTCTTTTTTTTCCCCTGCTCCTAGTACAATGCCAAAAAATGGATTCCCCGATATTGAGCGAAACGAATCTAGTTTTCTGTGATGTGGCTGCCTCAATGAAGCATTTACCAACACTTTGAAAATCCCTTTGTACTCATTACCTCAGCCTGCCGTACATTCATCTCTCATTCTTTGGACGGCTTCAGGGTTGTGAGGCTTTTAATAATGATCCATCCATCTAACCCTGCCTCTGTCAAACGGACCTGCAACAAGTGCTCTGGCTCTGTCCAATTTAAAGTCACACTAGACAAAAATAATAGAAGTAGTGTACCTAGGGTGTGGGTATCGATATTAAGGTTAGAACAATTAGCAACATCTGTCCAAATGTGAGACCTTCCTGCCATCACTGTAGTGCAGACCCAGCTGACATGTATTAGTTTGGTTTATAATGCTGAAGAGGTCCTAGTTAGCAAATATTTACTACATAATTTAAAATATCTGTTTGTAACCCTAATCCATGTCCCTTTCTTGCAATTTCTGAGGTGGCTCACTTGTATTTATTCTCCTTTTGGTAGGACATTTGATCCTTATATGCTTAACATCTACCATCTGGGTTAATCTCCATCCATATGTTTGAAAGGCCAAATATTTCCTCTCAGTTCTGCACATAATCCATTTAAATATCTTTTACTTCTATTTTTTTTTAATATGTGTTTTTTAATTATATATTTCAAATAAAAACCATCAAAGCCAACAAAGTTGACTGTCAGTTTCGAAGGCACTTATTTATGTTCCATGTTCAAGTGCCAGCTAAACTTCAGTAAGGTCCATAATAGTCTATGTAAATATAAAAAACAGAAGGAATGATTCTGCTGAGAGTGCTGATTCTTTTGCACTCCGTTGAAACAACTTGGCCTTCTTTACTTTCAAATGATTTTCTCAGTCCTTCGTCTTCTGCTTTGTTAATGGGACGACAGTTCTGAGCTTTTCAGTTAACCAACCAGCTCTTACTTAACCTACAGGTTATTCGCCTATGAATGTCTGACTCCTGTAATGTAGACTGGTTAGGCCCTGATCAGATAGTTTTGGCAGGGTGCTTTGTTTTGAGGTGATAAAAAAAAACAAATGACTTCAGTAGTAATTAAATTTGGATTTACAAACAAATAACTTATGTTTTTCAATGGCTTGTTGGGCAGTTTTTTAAAGTAAAAATGAACTTCGTTTGAAGTTAAATACCTTTTTTAATTTAAATTTAAATTTTTTAATTAAAGCAATTTGAGAAAGAGGCATAGCAATTTGACAGACAATACAAGAAAGATCTGTCAGTGTGGCCCAGAGGAGAAACAAAATAAAACAAAAAAGGCAGAGAAAAAGACAACTGAAAAAATATCCTACAGTACAAATGTCCTTTTTCAGTATTGGTGGTGTTTCCATAATGCAGATATTTGACAGTATCTTGTTTTAATCAATACATTGCTATAAGACCTTGCTCATTTATGATTATTTTAAACAAAATATTGGACAAATGATGGAAAGACATATTTGTGAAGGAGAGAAATGTAGTTATGAACTGAAAAGACATGGAAAGACATATTTGTGAAGGAGAGAAATGTATTTATGAACTGAAGGTAAGCGTCTCTCAAGGGATAGAGTGGTATCAGAGTGACCTAGAAGTGAGAGAGAACCCCACCACTCCAGCTTTCACTGTGCCACATTCTGATGAAAATCATGCCACTTCACTAATGTTGTGCGCTCACTAATTACACAATTAACCAAAATCATGCGTAAAATCATACAAAGCTTATATTTTTCACTGAGTAGAATCATTAAGGCCTAAATGCTGATTTCCACAGCCTACTACACTTTCTTGTTAAGCTTACAAAGTAGAATTCTTAGGAAAATTATTACAAAGAAATCATTTCAATTATAGTTGTCAACAAATAGCATATAGCACTTTATGTTCTGGTGTGCATACTGGCAATTTACTAGCCCTTGGTGTAGTTAACTTCACCTGAGAGAATAAGAATTTTCAGTAACTTCAACTGTAAAAACGCTGGGTCCTCTTGGTGCCAATCTTGAGTAGGTACCAAAAGCCATTAAACTTTGCTCTTAAGTTATGGATAAATGACTGAAAAAAGTATAGGTATAGGTCTAGTAATCCTTCTCAGAAGACTTCTATATGATCCAATCAGATATCATTATGCAAAATAGCAACATATAGTTACCTGCAAGTTTGTCCAATTTAGCATTAGCTGTGGCATATTGGCTTAATTCCACAGCCCTTCACGCAATGGATTAGGGGTTTGATCCCCTGTCTGGGCAATTACACCACACTACACCAGTCCTCAGGCAAGACTCCTAACTCTACAATCACCTTCATCATTACATTTATTACATCATTACATCATTACCATACATTTCCTGTAGCATACTTCAATTTTAAAAGTATGTTTCCAATGCACAAATGTACTTTTTCTGCAAGTAGGTTTGTTGGCCATTTGTCATATAGCTTGAGGGTGTAAGAGCTCCAGAAATGGTCTAAGGGTGCCAAAGTTGGTAAGAGTTGAGAATTTAGAGCCTGGTGAAGTGCATTTGCACCCTCTACACCCATTCCCATCCATTTGGCCAAAAAGCTAGCACATGTAAGACGCCATTGATGCAAGGGTCCCTATGTCTTAATGCATTCTGTTTAGTCTATATGATCAATCCCTCCATGCTCTCAAGCATAATTTGAGTAGGTGGCCCTGGAGTTTACAGTCCTATGTGTTGTAGATTGAGCATTAATTTTAGACACATTGAAAACACATATTGGTACCTGCACTGTGTGGTGTGACAGACAACTAGATCAGTAAACAATTAGAGTTCTGTTTGGAGGCTATTTTTAGTTTTTCAGTATCTAAAATGGTGCCCAGCCCTTAATTTCTCTGATCATGCTGCACATATCTCTGCGACGTCTCCCTTATAGAATAACTATGGCACTTCTCTTGGTTTGGCTCTTGGTTTCACTGCTATTACGACAGCTTAGTGAATGTCACCGAATGCCCTTAAGCTGATGAAAGACATCAACGCTCCTATCATTGGTTTATAATGACTCTCTCGCTCTCCATCTAATGCAGAGAGGTCCTGGCCTCCAGACAGACACACACCATTCTCAGCACTCCGATGAGAACATGCTCCCTCTGTCTGCCCAATTACACTTCCCGGCCTGTGATCGATGCTGACCCAGTCCCTCCTGGAACGCGTTCTCCAGGGTCTCCGTAGCAATGCTGAGCAATAAGCACCCGCACATGGAAACCCAGCGGGCACACGGACTCCAACGTGGCTTCATTACTGAGGTTAGCATACCTGCTATCAGGTCTCACTAATGGAAGTATGGGGGTGGTGACTGGTTATGCTCTTAATAATGTGAGAAATAGGATGACAGTGTTAGCATTACTGAAATGAGTAACATTGTGGTTAAATTGGTGTAAATGGCTGTTATTATTACTTTGTGACCATATAATGTAGCTTAAAGGCAGGTTTTGATTTAAAAAAGGCTAATATTGGTAGCAATTAATTAATGTGAATGTATAAAAAGGTTTATTTATTTATATATATATATATGATATTATTGTCCGTTAACACAGTCCGTCACAGCGTTAAGTTTTAACCTTATGTTTTAGGCAAAGGGGAAGCCATACATCAACTCTATGAAGGAATATGTTTCTTGAGGAGGAAAATCAGACAATCGTAGAATGCTAGCATCTGAAGGCTTATATCAAGCAAATGGTTGAGTGTGTTGCAGCCATCAAATTCTAAGTTTGTGTATATGCACAAAATACAATTGAGTTGGTCAGTAAAACTATTGTAAATCTGTTAAAAAACATAAGTTCACATGAATTTAACTTTTCTAGAAATGAGGTTTGTACTATTTAACCATTCTACTTGGTTTTTTATTTTGAACTTAAAGTTAATTTCTTTAAAAATAAATAATCAGTACATAAATATATGAATGAATGAATGAATGAATGAATACATAACTTTTATTCCAACAGAAATTTAGTGTTTTTGCAGCTTGGTTTAATGGATAGAGAGTATTCTTTTTAATAAAACAATAAACCAAAAAGAGACTGTGGAAATGTATAGGCAAGGTCAAGACAACAGAAGGAACAAAAGCACTGAAACTATATACCTGTTGCAAAAGTGCTATAGCTGAATGAATTTATTGTGAGCCTGAACCCCCTCCATGACCTTATATTCAGTGTTAATGATCAAATAACTGTTTCAGCTTTATTTCAAGTGTATTTAAGATTGCTCAACATCTCAGCACAGTCTTAGGCAAATATGGTCTGGTTTAAGCAAAAACAAGTTTACACATGCAAACTGGTGGCCAAACATCCCCATTGCTTGTTATATGCTGTACATTAGCCTTGTAATTCCAGTGCAAAATTAAAGAAGCGAACATTTCCTGGCTGGTTGACTACATGTGGGAAAGGGGAAAATTTTACACATTATGTTTTTTGCCAGGTTATCACTTAATTTATCATGCAGTTTTCTACAATACATTCATGATAAGAGAAAGCCCAGAGTGATCCTGTCTCTATTACTTCATGATGATGTTTGTGTTGCGACTCTAGCATAGCACTTCTGCCCCTGCACTGGGACCGTTCCCACTGAGATACTGTTATACTGTCTAAAAGCTTGTTTATCCAGTGGCTAAATCTAACCTGCCATCCATCTTTTACCAAAGGGCCGCCAATCCTCCAATTCTCCGCTGACCGATTGCTCAGCGCCCAGAGATGTCAACTGTAACCTGTGCTCCTCTTTTCTCTCTTCACCTCTTCCTCTTTACCTGTGTGATGGATTCCACCTGGTCCGAACCCCCTGCCCTGTTCCCCATCACTCTCGCCGTCAGACAGAACGTGGCAGTGGGACCTTATGTCAAGATGAATGGAGGGAAATGGCTTTCCCCTGGACCCAAATGGATTACGCGTCCCGAGCCTCCGCAGAGGCAATTCATCTCAAGGTTAGAGCAATGACTTATAACACTCAATCTCACAAGGAGGTGGGACAAGAGAACACGGGGGAGAGAGAAAAGGGAGAGTGAAGGCAAAGTGTTGTTTTTTAAGCGTGCTCCTGCTTGACAAACGAATATTATGGGCTGTCACATCCGTCAAAGGTGTGTGGTCTAGACTGGGTGAGGATTGTTCTGTGCTTATGAAGAATTTGTGGAGTAAAGACTTGCCAGATGGCACACCGGATGAATCTCAAGCTGAAGTAAAGTGACTGCAGCTCCCTGGTTCTCCCGGCACGTCGTGAGAATAAATCTCTGAAAGTCATTTATAGGTTTTTGAGTATTCAAAAACATTTGAATGTCCAATATATGTGCATATATGTCCTTATATCCAGAGTGACTTCAATATTTATCAACATGTGTTGTCTTAGCAATGAAAGTTCAACTATATTTTTATTTCAACTATATTAGAAGTAGTATTCATCTAAAAGTGTCACATTGTGTAATCAAGCCTCTATTTGAATTTCTAAGTGTTTTTTTTAATAATTAAATGAAAATTTCCTAACCTGTTTGACCAAAATATGGAAACATGTACATACATACATATATATATATATATATATATATATATATATATATATATACTGTCATATGCAATCTTTAAATGATAAACACA
>JBBPDA010084243.1:0-12104 GCA_037974385.1 Arnoldichthys spilopterus
GTGATGTAGCGTTATGTGGGGCAAATGTGTGTGCGCGCGCGCACACACACACACACACACACACACACACACACACACACACACACACACACACACACACACACATTTTCCATTTTCAAGACACTTCATACTATAAAGTTACAGTATTGACTCCACTTACCAATTAAGTCAAATTTCACACAACTATTTCCAAAGAAAAAAAGTATACTTACATGGAAATCCACTCCTGAAAACAGAGACCCTGTAACTGAGAAACAGGTTTCTCTTCGAATCATCACAATTGGTCAGAGACAGACTGAAGTTCCCCTGATAATTGGATGGCTGTTCATCAGTCAGAGCTTTTTCAATTGGAGCCTTGTTATCCTGCTGGTACATCACTTTGACTTCTTTACTTTGGCATTGAGGCTTTGTGGTGTTCAAGAAACGTATGGTGCAGTTGTGCTTGGGTGGCACAACAAAGTTCCAGGTCATTACATTTTCTTTAGGGATGCCGATGGCACTGAAGAAGTCAATGTTTGATTGCTCACGAGGCAGAGTGGCATCCACTACAATTGGCACTGAAACTACAAAAAAGACATCACATTTAAAATATGGACAACATGCTTATTTAGTCTGCACCCTATGCTGGATGAATATGCTTCTGATATTGAGAAGTCAATGGCTTGTGATTTTGTTGTTACAGAACATGCAACTTTAATAATTATGTAGTATATATACACACACAATATTGTTAATAAAATCACCCATAACACTATAACTTCTTGAAAGCAGGCTAATTTATAGCCAGCAGTTAGCCTTTTGATTCAAAGTGAAAAGTAAATGCAAAAGAATTCCGCTCCTTACCAGCAGTCTCTGAATACATGAAGTCAGATGGGATCAGGATTGTGTTACCAGGAACCTCCAGAGTAACACGACCTCTGTATAGAACTTGCATGCGATTGATGGTGCCATTTCGACAGAATGTACCAACACGAACAGTCCCTGCTCGTGTGTACATCAAGATGGTGTAGGTGTGCTTGTCAAAACAGTGATCAGATGATGGAATCTGTCTTATTCCTGGTGCTGGGAAGTCTAGCTGAAAAGCCTTCGTGGGAGACACTTTTAGGTCCCATGTAAAGGTCCTGTTGAAGTCTGGGAAGAAGGAACCTTCTGGACGTAAAGTATCATAACTGCAGGTCGCAGAACAATCTAAGAGGAATAACATATTCAGTGGAGGAAAACGGAACAACACCTTGCAGTGATTTTTCTTCCATTAACTGCCAGTAATAGAGAACATACTATAATAGGTAAACTGTTTTAGGCCTTTTGACAGTAACCCTTTATATATGCAGAGTTTAAGCTGTTAATGAATTAAGCAACCCCTAAACTCAAACAGGGTATCAAAATGTATACACTTTCTCCAATTATTACCACTGGGAAAACTCTCATGGTCTTCTAGTCTTCTAGAAAAGGCCAAAACGTTTCTGTGAAATACAGTCTGCAGTATTTAGTTAATTTAATAAAATCATCATCCATGTTGTACTAAAACACTGCAAGTACTGCAAGAAATCTTTAAACCCTCAATCTGAAATTCTACAAGTAGAACTCAACTGTGGTTGCAATATGCTTTTCTGAGCAAATATTGATATTGTTATACTTCATGTTTAATTCTAAGTATTGTACTGAGGTGTGAACACGGAGTAAAAATTAGTCTAGAACTTTCTAAAAATATTCACCTGAATTCATATGAGTGCTAAAAGTAATGTTTTAATAGAGGTGTTTGACATTTAAGGCTGGTAAAATGATCAATCAGATAACAATGATTCAACAAAATTAATACCTACCTAACTACCTGTCCTCTTATGTGTTTAACCTTTTTCACAACCTTCACAAAAGGTCATCTACTTTTTCAAAACCATCTGAAAAACCTTGATTTGCTCACCTGGATGCTACATCATTCATCTCCTTGCTTGTGCAATGGGCATTGTAACGAAGAATGGGTAAACTGAACAAAGAGCAAGACCCTTGTTGCTGCTTACCAAAGTCTCTATTGACTTCAACAGTAAAGACATCCTGAGGGTTGGTACAGCTGAATTCCACGGTCATGTTCTGAGGGTCACTGAGAGTCTGTTTTGAACCACAAACCCTAGAGGGGCCCTCACCAACACACACAGAACAGACAGGGCCATCAGCATTTTTACTGATGATCACCGTGGTGTCGGGGTCAGGGATCACCGCCATTATACGACCCTCTAAGAGACAAGAAAATGTCAGTAACTTCTTTTAATAAAAAATAGTTAGTTTTTCCAACAGGTTAGCATGGTTAACAAGGAAAGCAACAAATCAAGATCAGTGCAGAAGAAGAAGCAGCACAACACCACCACCACAAAGCAGATGAAGGAGTGGTACATACTTTTCTGGAGGGATTTTGGCTTTACTGTGGGCAATTGGCTGAGGGTAAGCTCCTCTTTCTGCGAGACAGTTAGAGTCACTGTGGCCTGGTTAGGTAATTCCAAATGTGCTGCAGAACCATTCCTGCAGAATGACTGAGTTTGGTGATCAGCACCAGAATCACTTGTGGCCACAGTATAACTGTATCCATCTGTACAGTTCTCCCCTTCAGAAACTTTCTTCAAACCATATCCAGGAAAATCCACAACCAGTGTTGTTTCTGCAGGAGCCCCCAGCATCCAAACAAATTTTCTGTTGAATCTTGAGAGCAAGGAGGTTGGCACATGGCCTCGTTCAGGCATGCACATACTTTTATTACATTCTGCGAACAAGAAGTTAAAGTTCATGCTTCAGAAATAATGTGACTAGGCATACAGACTAGCTGCTATAGTGACAAAGTGGTTGTAATGTGCAAAGCAGCAATGGCTACAGTAACAACACATCTGAAACACCACAAAGACATTTTTATGGAATTAGAATTATTTCACCATTACTGTGGGCCTATATAGAAAAGATATACACCTGACCACCAGTTCACAAGCGTTGCATTATTAAACTATAAAATGTTTCCAGTCAAGCCTCTGATGAATAATGTAGGATATAATAAACTGCAGCTGCACTGTTTCAAATTATGGTTTTAATATGAAAATGATTAATTATTCAGCCCTACTCCTATAATACATTAATTGAGTAAATATGAAACCAGAAAAAAAAATTCTCACCAATTCTACTTTCAGTCAGGACAGAGATGGTGTTTTGAGGTTCTGAGCAGTTAAAGAGCACTAAGACCTTACTGCTAGGCCCAATCTCCAGAGAGCTGCTGCAGTCTTGATCACCTTCATCACCGAGCACACACACACCACACTGGTCCAGGGGAAGGGACGTGGACAAGGTCACTGTAGTAACCTCATCAGGATCGACTGTTAGCTGAAGACATTCTGAAGAGTAAAAACATGAAATGATGGTGCTAGAGCAGTTGGACGCTGTACAGAACAGTACAAAAAGTCAAAAGAAGGCAAGTATACGGTTATTTCTGACTACCTCAGACAGCATAATGGTGGAAATAGCTTCCTAATTCTACAGAAAACAAGCAGAGTCAGAATCAGTCTTTTTAGTAACAGGAACAGGAATTTGCATTAGTGCTGTTGGCAGTTCACACAGCATCAATACATAAGATAGAACTGATATTACTAATATAAATTGCACTGGATAAAGACCTTATACAAGACACATAGAATAAATAATGTAAAACAAACAATGCAGACATAGGGAAAATCTTGGAAATAAGTGCCAGTAAAACACTATAGTACCAAAAATACAAACAAATACATTTTGGTTGGTAAATCCAACACACACAACCCCCCCCCCCCACACACACACACAATATTGTTAACCTTCATTTATTTACAGTTACATTACTAGTTACATTAGTGCCAACATCACTAATGCAAATTTCTGTTCCTGATACTAAAAAGACTGATTCTGAGACTGATACTGATTCTGACTCTGCTTGTTTTCTGTAGAATTAGGAAGCTATTTCCACCATTATGCTGTAGCACCACCCTCAGTGTTACTCTACGCAATGCAAACGCTTGATTGTTTCCTCTGTCCTGGAAGTCGCTTTGGATAAAAGCGTCAGCCAAATGAATAAATGTAAATGTAAATTTAAGTTGGGACATCTTGAAAATTCAGTAAAAACAAGAATCTTTGATTTGTTTGAACCTTGATTCAACTGGCAAAACTACAAAGAAAAGACTTTGTGTTTTAACAGACTGTTTTCTATATTTTGTAAATATGAACAATTTCAGAATTTGATGATTACAATGCTAAAAATGTCAGGACTTTGCTTTTATTTATGCTTTTTAATTGTTTGGGAACTAAGGACAATTGTTGTAGCTTAGCAAGTGGAAGGTTTGCCCATTCTTGCTTGATACAAGGCTTCAAGAGCTCCAAAGAAGTGTGGTTGCTGTTGTCCGATTCCCATTTTTATGGTGCAAAATACATTTTCAATAGGAGACTGCTGGTAGGCCAGTCAGGCACAGGAACTGTGTCCATGAAGTGACACTGTTGTGCATGTAGAATGAGGCCTGGCATTGTCTTACTGAAGAAACGAAACTTCCCAGTAAAAAAATATATCACCTTGATGGCAGTACAAGTTTCTCTAAAATTTCAATATTCACCTCTGTGTCAATGGTACCTTCACATATATGCAAAAATATCCCTTTAGCTGATTACATTCCATCTCTAGCCAGGAGAACTCGACATCTGCTTTTTCACATTCCACGGTCTGTAGGTCCATCATGTTTCTTTAAGCAATTGATGTATGGCTTTCCTTTTGCATGACAGAGTTTTAAGTTGCATTTCTAGATCCAGCAGTGGACGGTATTAGGTAACAGCCTTTTCGGAAGTACACTCCCTGAACCTATATGGTCAAATGTATTACATGCAGCCCCTTCTGAGGGCTTGAAGGTCAAGCACATTCAACCATAGTTTCTGGCCTTGCCCTACATAGACTAAAGATGGGTCACAGATGATTTTAAAAAAGTGTCGTGTTAAAAATGTGGTTGCTCATCTAAAATTTGAGAACAAGAGAGATATGTTTTACATATTTCTTCAGCATGTGCTTCCCAATTCTATTTTACTGATTCAGACAAAAGCTTCCTCACAAGTCAAGGCTTGAGAATATTGATTGCATAAATAAAAGTGGCGGCACAACTGCAGACCTGCAGGGCTACAGGACATGCTGCTTATAAAAGGCTGATTAATATACTGCTTTAGATCTAGCCTTAACACCATATCAATCACTTCAAATCTTCAAAAAAAATCAGAGGGTCAAAGTATTCTTCAGAGAGGTTGAGCTTAGACTAATTTAGATTAAATACATTAGACATAGATTAAACCTTTCATGGTACTGTATGAAAATCACACTGGCTTAGCTAAAATCGAAACATGTAACTAAAGTTAATTTATCCAGGGTTGGTTATCGGTCACCTAACATAGTTCTAAGCAAAGTTGGTAGTGGCTCAAGTGTTAAGGGACAGTAAAACATGACCTCTGGCAAAGCTATTTACTTTCCCAGCAAATTTGCATTTGCAGGTCCTTAATTACAAATTGCAAAAACCTTAATTATATTATCACACATGTAAATCTCAAAGTCAGCAAGAGAAACAGACAGCATGTCTATGCAAATCTGAACAGAAAACAGATACAGTATGCATTTCTAACAAACTGCTGTCGTTTGTTTGTGAGTGAAGGAGGACAGAAACCTCAAATGTCCCGAGTCTTGACTTGAGACAGGGGAGAGAAATTTATGCTTTCCATGTGAAGACCACAAGACTGCAAACATTGTCTCATTAAGCAATCCATTAGCAGGATCAAATGATTTTGTTTGAGCAAAGCCAATGTCAACCACTAATGGGGTGGGGAACAGCAATGGACCAGTCAAACAGCACATTACTGGAACTCTCATATTATGTTAGGAAGCCTTCCTTTGCCTACATTTGCTTACATTGAGACTGATCACAGCATAGGGAGTGAGTTCAAGTGCAGCTTAAGTACTAATCATAACCAGTGCACACCTACTGATCAGTATTAGAAAATCAGTCCCATTATTGCATCTGGGATGAAAATAATGCCAGAATTCAAAAGTGTAAAAAAAGAAAAAGAAAATGTTCTTTTAAAAAGTATATAAATAAATAAAAATGGTTTTGAAAAAGTTAAAACTAGAAATTTAAATTTGAAAAATGTTTTGCAAGACTGACATGTTTTAAAGGCTAGCACAATGCTTCGGTAGACTGAAAAACAAAATTCTACAGTACTCTTTACACACAGACTCGCCCACACAGTTGCGAGCTTGCAGATCATGTGACTTCTGCTCATTTAAAACTTGGGGGAATAGCAAGTGTTGCACTGAAATTCTCACCTTGAGATTGTTCTTAGCACCACAAGTTTTTAATTACATTTTATTCACAAACATTGAAAATTAATTTAAGCACAGTGCAAGATTTTTTTCTCTCACGATGCCATGACATTGGGGAGCAGTGACCATAGATCAGCTCTGTTTAAGCCAGTCTTTCTGTATTCAGTGATAAAAAGCAAATCATCAAATGTTTGATTCACACTAAACAAAAGATACTAATATTTAATATTAAAGAGATTTTTAAAAACTTTACTAACCATTACATATCACTAATACGCACAGACATTAACAAAAGACAAAAACAACATTGCATGTGCGAACAGCCATGCAGTATAAAGTGAGTTGTGCATGACATTATGTTTATGTAATAGAGAGAAAGTGTCCATTTGCTGTGAGAATGTACTACAGTGTGTAGTATGAGGTGAACCCTCTAGCTTAGATTTAGCACTGTGATGGACCGAGTTCAGACAGACAGTTTTTTGGTCTGTCAGGATTTGATCTATACATTATATCCTACAAACAACAAAACTGCAGCAGCATCACAGACAACTCAGGTCAGAGAACGTCAGGGGATGATGTTTAAAATCAGCCTGTCATTCCAGAGTAAAAGTGTCTGTGGTCTGTGATTAACACTTGATCTGTGTGAATGTATCAGTTTGCAGAGGAACACAGTGATGACTGTTTAATGCCTCAGAGCACATTTTTGAACAATGCCCTCAGTCTGAACAGGAACAGATTGGTGGTTAATGATTAATGTAGCACCATCCTCATTTCTCTGCATAACCAATCCTCACTGCAATACTAGGTCAAAAAGTGGAGTGGCCAAATCCACCTGGGGTGTATGCAGGAGACAACGTAATGGACACTGAATTCAATTAATAAAGCAGGTCACTCATTTTGCACACCACCACACCAGGATACAGTCCTGTTTTGGCTAGATTGCATTTACATACCTTTTGCCACATAAATAATCAAGTGTGTGTGTGTGTGTGTGTGTGTGTGTGTGTGTGTGTGTGTGTGTGTTTTGAATGGCAGAAGCTATACCAATGCAGTCTAGAAAACGCATTTATGACTTTAAGAAGGAAATACAATGTTTTCATCTAATTCGAAATTTTTAGGGTTTTTTTGCTGTTTGTTTGTTTGTTTGTTTGTTTCTCGCTTAAAATCTTAAAACGAATTTCAGCTGAGCAAACATATTAACCGTTTTGAAGTAAAACGTTAAAAACATGACTGCCAGCTAAATCTCTGACGCATGTCTTGATGGATGAGCAGTGAAAGCTGATGCAAACCTGTTCAACTCACCTGAAGTCTGGAGACTCAACACCACCAGCAGTCTTAGCAGCAGCGAGCCCATGTTCTTCAGGCCACGTCCCCAGAGCCAGTGCTTTAAAGTAGAATCCACGGTTATGGGTCAAGCCTTCGCGCCCTGCACGCTGCTAAAGCCCCGCATCGGGATCATATGTTAGACATTTGCGCGAAGTCGTCATGCTACTTCCTGCTTCATTTTACCTGTTTCGCGTACTGGGCGTGTCCGAGAGCTACCTGTCCAAACTTGACACTGACAGGCGAATCAAAGCTGCTCGAGTGTGTGCGTACGGGATGCGGGCAGGTAAAGAATGTGCCCGACAGAAATGCTCAATAAATGCCTCACACTAAACCAACTGCGTGTATAAACAGCCCAAAACCAGGATTTCGTCAGAAACTCGTTCTAAAATACTCCACTGAATTATGTGCACTTTTCAAGTATTCTAGTCTTTCTTTTTGTTTTTTTTACTGAAACAAACGGGCAGGTTTAAGGTAGCCTGTCCTGTCTCGTCCTGATAATTAACTGAGGCTAATCCAGAGACCCGCTGCGAATATGGGGGATGCTGTCTGTTAACTGGCCAATATGAAGTGCTGACTGGTCTTGGGTGTTTTGTCCTCTGCCTCCACACGCCCAATGACGAGAACATTCCTGGGACCGTAAAAGGTAATGATAAAAAAAATGCCTCAGGGGTCTGTGCTTCACATTCAACCGCCTTATTTAGTCTCAGCCACAACCAACCACTCAACCTACCTAGCAGGTATTGCAGGTCACACACGGTATTTAAAAAAAACTCTTGACTCGCTCACACTCTCTTTGAGGATACGGGGTGTTTTTACAGTAAGAATAGACAGACTCAATTATTACATATCCCAATCCTGCAATACACCGTACCCCTAAAATATGACAGATTAAAGTGGGAAACTACAGTTTACGATCAGTTGTTATTTTCTTTAAGACTCCTGTAGTTACAGGCTGTGGCCACACGAGGGAAGCACAGCATCATAGACGACTTAAATGCGGGGAAACGATCCATTCGAAACGTAACGTACGCGCGTACTGTTTCATGTTGTATGTTTGTTTTCTATATACTGTACTGAATATATTGCTAGTTTCCGTTCAGTATAGAACAATACAGAAATAAGAACATTTCTGACCTACTTTCAACGTGGTCATGTTTCCATCCACTGTGGAGCTCCACACCTTACATTGGCTGCTGCCAAATACCTTTGAAGGGACATCAGAGCGAGTTTCTCTCAGCAGCCTACGTTGATGGAACTATGCAGTTCAGAAGTCTGGATTCGATTTTGAAGTCCCACTCATGCTCCCGAAGCAGCTCTGACTGTGGTGCACTGTGTGTTCTGACAACATTCACTGTTTGTGCAACAGGAGCTCCTATTTGGGATCAGCCAGACAGGCTAGTCTTCACTGACAACATGCATCAGCATGCTTTGGGTGCCCATGACCCTGTTATTGATTCACCAGTGGGCTGAAACACTCCTTATAGTTTCAGTATAAGTGAGAGATGCTTTTAGTGACATCACAAAAACAATGAATTCAATACAGACAGTTTGTGCAGCTTAGTTTCCACATATAGGTTAGCACATTTCTATTAGAAGCAAATGGATGCCTGTCTTTGTATGTTTTAAGTCAGCAAGGTTTTCTGTTCTTCTTTAGAAAAATTGTTATTTATGGTAATCAAGTATACATCAATCACCATTGCATTAAAGCCACCTGCCTAATACGAAGAAGGTCCCCATCCTGCCACCTAAAACAGCTCTGACTGTTGTGCACTGTGTTTTTTGACCCCTTTCTATTATAGTCAGCATCCATCCATCCATTTTCTTAACCGCTTCTTCCGTTTCTGGGTCGCGGGGAAGCTGGAGCCAATCCAAGCAGACTATGGGCCTAAGGTGGGGTTCAACCAGGACAGGAGGCCAACCCATCCTAGAACAACACATAGACAGACAACTATTCATGCACACATTCACACCTACAGCCAATGTTTTTTGTTTTTTTTTAGAGTATTCAACAAACTTACTGCAGCCTTTGGACAGTGAGAGGAAACCGGAGCACCCGGAGGAAACCCACGTGAACACGGAAGAGCTTGCAAATTGGCCGACCCGGGGATCGAACCTTCTTGCAGTTAGGCGTCAGTGCTAACCACTGCACCACCATGCCGCCCTCATAGTCAGCCTAAACATTTTAAACCACATTTCTGTGGGCTCATACCAGATGGGCTAGCCTTCACTTCCCACATGCATCAGTGAGCCATGGGTGTCCATGAGGTGTGGGTAACCATGACCCTGTCATCGATTTACACTTTAGGATGGTATTGCATACCTGGATATCCTACCCCATGGCAAATGCCTTAGTAATAAAAACAAGATGACAAATGTTTTATTTGTCTTTTAGTTTTGATTACTTTGTTAAAAAATGCATGTATTACGTATTTGTTTTTAAATATCAACTTAACAAACTTTATTAACAACTGAAAATTAAGTTTTTATTTGTTGTAAATAACCTCTTACAGCCCATCTGCAGTACCTTTATGGCTGCCACCTACATGTTGCTTGGAGGCAGTGCCTTTTGTTTAGGGAAACCCTTTTAACAGTAACATACTAACTCCCTCTTACAGGAGTGTGCCTGCTGGGACAGCCATGATTGCTGGTTCACCTGCTGTAGTTGGGGTGAGTTCTCATTGTGTGAATTAGTTGCGGTATTGTGGTGGAAAGTGTATGTGTATCAATAAGTGACACACAGGAAGCTGTTGTGTGTTTTCCTGCTGAAGCTGAACCATGTACACAGATAATTCTTGTATTTGTGGCTCAGTTGCTGTCAAACATAACACTTGAAATTATGATATCAACAATTTGTACTCTATTTTGAGATTTTCAGTGTCAGGCAGAGAGACTACATTTTTAGAGGTGCATTAATCAAAGATTTTTACAGCTAATTCCAGGAACAATTTTTGGCACATTTTTATTAATTAAATTGTTATTACATTTTGTTTGTCATTTTAAAATTATTTTCATTTATTGTAAATATGCTCAAATGAACCAGCAGTGTGGTTTAACCTACACAAAACTGAATTAAGTTTGGTAAGAAATACATTAAATGTATTGAAGTAACTGATTACATAAATAGACAAAGTGAAATGAAAGCACATTTTAGTCAATTTAATGAATTAAATTTTTTTAACCAAAGTAAATTCTGTTCCAGTAAAAGATAAAAACACTTAACCAAAATATTTCAATTTTGTTTAATCAGCAGAGAGTTTTAGCTTGGGGTCTGTATTCTGTATATGAATTAATATACATACATACAACTGAATTAAGTTCATACAACATTTTTTATGCTTCTAAAGCTCACACTGTGCGAGTACTAGTACCAGTAGGCTATTTTCTGTTTGCCAAGTCTGTAACATAAATTATATTTTAACATGCTTTAATAGGCCAAACTGAAATTTTTAGTTCATATGACTGGGGATTTTGATCTGTGATTCATGCATAGTCATACTACAGCATTTTGGTATGGGTGTTTAAATGCGATGTGAGCGCTTACCTCTCATCATTTACATAATAAAAATGCACAACACATAGGCCAAAAAAAAAATTTGGCCATTTGCCAATTGCCTGCATGAAAGGAAAAAAATGAGATGTAACAACCTACATGTAATAAGAATATTCAAACACTAACTCTTAACTGCAGTAAGCAAGAAATGTTCTTACACTTTCAGTTGTATCCAACTTAGATTTGTTTTTTGTTTTTTTAAAAAGAAGCTTATTTACAGAATTAGGATCAGTTTGATGATTCTGACATTGTAGATCACAATATAAGTTCTTTCCTAGATGATCAAGAAAAGTTCCTGTAAAAAAAACATGCATAAAGAGAGAGGGAGAGAAAGAGAATGAAAAAGATTCTCACATGATTTCATGAGACCCGTATCTGACCTCTAACACAGGTTGTACAGGTTGTGCAGGGTGTGGGGAAACCCTTCCATCCTGCTAGCTTCCTCTGTGTAATTTCAGTGCGTAAAGGACAAGAGCGCAAGCCTTTTAGGCTGTATACAAATCTTCCCGTCCTGTTGCCATGTTGATCTCACACTTGACAATCAAGACATCTTTGAGAGGCTGATTACATCTGTCAGTCTATTAAATCTGAGATAAGTGAGACTCAGGTTGCAACAAGTGTAAATCTAAGTAAGGTGCCTTCTGCAAGACCTGCTGTTTTGGACATGCTCT
The DNA here is from genome assembly GCA_037974385.1 of Arnoldichthys spilopterus. Classification (NCBI taxonomy): domain Eukaryota; kingdom Metazoa; phylum Chordata; class Actinopteri; order Characiformes; family Lepidarchidae; genus Arnoldichthys; species Arnoldichthys spilopterus. The sequence continues at coordinate 11,897 of JBBPDA010084243.1, forward strand.
GACTTTTTAACCATCACAAAAAGGCCTTTGTCAAAGTGGCTTGTTCCATATTTTTCTGCTTCCAATACAACTTCAGAAACTGACTGTTCACTTACGAAGGGAGATGGTCCTGGTTTGCAGGCTTCTATACTGTCTACCAGAGGGCAGCAGGTCAAAAAGTCTGTGTCCAGGGTGTGAGGGGTCTGTGATGATTTTCCCTGCCCGTTTC
>JBBPDA010084254.1:0-12104 GCA_037974385.1 Arnoldichthys spilopterus
TATGGAATAATCTTCCAAATTATGTTCGGGACTCAGACACAGTCTCAATATTTAAGTCCAGGCTGAAAACATATTTGCTTAGTCAAGCCTTCTGTTAGTCCTAGATAGGGGGCAGAACTGAGTTCTCAGGCATAGAGTATTCTGGTAAACTGGGATGTTTGGATGCTATCGCCCCACACCCTGATGTGTTCATTCAGGTTTGTTGACAGTAGAGTGGTTGTGATGCTTTATGCCACAGGATGTCCTCCTGTCTGTGCATCTTTCTAGGTCTCCCCTTTTGTTATGCTGTCATAGCACAGTCTTGCTGGAAACCTGCCTGCACTCAGACCACAATGTACATTGTTCTTAATCACTCGTAACATTTCAGCATCTCTAAGAATCTCTCTCTCTCTCTCTCTCTCTCTCTCTCTCTCTCTCTCTCTCTCTCTTTCTCCCCCCCTCTCTTTTGAGCTACCCTGCTGAGATACCAGTGATCCTGCCCCATTCTGCTATCTGGACAAGCCTGACCCACATTGATACCCTCTTACTGGTTTGAAGTTTTGCGGCTTTAAACCCACTCGTTTCGGCTGAGGAGTCCATATGAACACCCCTATCTGCCTGATTTAAAGTCATCATGGCACCTCTACACAAGGAACTGCTGTTATATTAAGAATTATTATTTTTATATATATTTATTTTATTATTTTTCTTTCTTTTCTCTTTGCTATCCGGTATCAAGCAACCAACAGGAACACGAGGACATGAACGCTTTTAACAACAAAACACAGACACGTGGAACACGTGGAGTATACATTACAGGTTCGTTGTTCGTTGAGGTTCAAAAGAAACATATAACTGGATATAATCTGCAAATAAGAGGTCAAAAATAAATTCAAAAGATCTAATTATTTCAGCTAAAGGATAGTTAAGGACATTGCTCTTGGGACCTGTAGTCAAAAGTTTAAGTCTCGGCCCGAGCACTACTGAGGTACTCTTGAGCAAGGTCTCGTTTCTCTACACTGCTCCCCAGGTGCTGTTGATAGCTGCATGCATGTGGATGTGTGATGGGTTAAATGGGGTAGGATTTTGTTGTGGTGCTTAATTAAGTGTGTTTACAATTACAAATTACAATTACAAATTTAACTTTCACTATATATAAAGAGAATGGTAACAGGCTAAGAACAGACCCCTGAGGTATCCCACATGTTAATGTAGTGATGGCAGACAAGAATTTACCAAGACAATCAGAGAAAACTGATTCAAGTGCAATACTTGATGTTCTAAGCAACCTTTTTAGTCTGTTAAAATGTAATGGTTAACTGTGTCAAATGCTGCTCTATGATGAAGAAACACCAGCACGGAACACTGCCTTCAGAAGCCATTATAAGATCATTATAAAGTTTAACAAGAGAATTTTCAGTGTTGCTTTTTGATTGCTAAGGATGTATCAGCCTTTAGAAAGCAACATTCTACTGAAACTGCTCTTGTTAAAAGTTTATTAATAGCTTAATCGTGACTTAACCTACCATGGTATATATATTTGATCCTATTTATGTCTGTATATGTTCATGTGGTTTTTCTTGGTTTTAGTTCTTCTTTGTGTATCCTTGGGGCTTCTTTTTCTTGGGGTTATCTGCTCACTGGTGGTGTCTGGGACTACCCTCAAGTTCATCTGACTTTCAACTTTACTTGGAGCCTCATTAACCAACAGGAGCTTAAGTCTTTTGGATAGACTTTCTCTAAATGAGGAAAAACCTACTAAGGTTGCTTTTATCTATTTCTGTTTTTTTTTTTTTTTGAAAGAACTGGTTCAATCAAGAAAAGCCTGTAAATGCTTGTATTTTTGTGTATATGTTAATGAAAATACAAAGAAAAAGAAAAACATAATAATTTTTTTTTTTGCGGTATGCCTTCATAAACTCTATAATAAACTTAACCTTACTTAATTTGTGCATTGAGGGGGATTATTGCATTATACTGCATTGACATAACTATGCCATAAACATGTCATGCTGTCACTGTATATAATATGTTTGTCACAGTGTCATGTTAACATAAGTAAAGTGAAAGTGAACATAACTGGTTATTGTCATGACACATACTATAATGGTTAATGTCATAACAGTTTAATCTTAGGTTATGACTTCAAACAGTGCAGTTACTTATATTGACCGATATTATCTTTGAAGACAACAAGTCAATGTAATTTTGAGGGGTTCAAGGAATGTGTGGAATCTCCTAAATGTTCTGGACAAAAGCCCTCCAGAACTAAAGTTTGCCACCACTGTCCTAAATCAATTCAGAATGGCTTCTGTTCTTCAGAATGTAAGCCAGAGGCCCAACTCCAGGTGTTAGAGATTTCTTACCGTGGAGAGTTCAGATTCTGTACAACTGGCTCTTGTATTCACACACTTCTTTGGAGAGATGCAACAGAAGAACAACTTTTGTTTTCCAGCCTGGGTCCTGAAGAACCCCCCACTCCCAACTCCCTGTTCTCAATTAAGTTGTCCCTGCTCCCAACATACCTGATCACAACTAATAGGCTAGGTAACCAGTCTCTGGGTTGATGTGGGTGTGTCGGAGTAGAAAAAAACATAAAATCTTTTTAAATAGATGGTAGTTAAAGAAATATTTTTATAAATGAGATGTATATAACATTTACACTCACATAATGAATAGTTCTTTTAAACATTTAACTTAGAAGTGTTTGTCCAGGCCAAAAAACATTTAGGGATGTACCATACTAGGACATGCTGAGGATGCACCTATATGGAATTCCAGAGCTAATATATATTAATATATATAATACATATTATTTATGTATATAGTGAAAGTGATTTATTTTGTCATTGTTAACACACTCAATAGCACACAAAGTGCACCACAATGAGTGTGACCTCTGCATTAACCCATTGTATGTGCACACATTGTGCAGCAGGCAGCTATGAGAATCACCTGGTGAACAGTATAGCAGGACAGTCTCTTATTTAATGTTACATCATATGCACCCGGGTTGGGCCATGAACTTGCAACCTGTTCTGTTCACAATGGCAAGGTCCTTACCATTAGGCCACCACTGCCCATTAGCAAAGCTGATTTACACATTTATAATTCATGTATAATTCAGTGTCCTGAATTTCCTGACTGAGAGGCCTCAGTCAGTCAGGATTGGGAACAATACCTCCAGCACCACCACACTAAGCACTGGTGCTCCACAGGGTTATGTGCTCATCCCCCTGTTGTTCACTTTGCTGACTTATGACTGTGCAGCAATGCATAGCTCGAACCACCAAATCAGTCTCTGGGTTGATGTGGGTGTGTCGGAGTAGAAAAAACCATAAAATGTTTTTAAATAGATGGTAGTTAAAGAAATATTTTTATAAATGAGATGTATATAACATTTACACTCACATAATGAATAGTTCTTTTAAACATTTAACTTAGAAGTGTTTGTCCAGGCCAAAAAACATTTAGGGATGTACCATACTAGGACATGCTGAGGATGCACCTATATGGAATTCCTGAGCTAATATATATTAATATATATAATACATATTATTTATGTATATAGTGAAAGTGATTAATTTTGTCATTGTTAACACACTCAATAGCACACAAAGTACACCACAATGAGTGTGACCTCTGCATTAACCCATTGTATGTGCACACATTGTAGCAATGCATAGCTCGAACCACCAAATCAAGGTTGCCGATAACACAACTGTGATGGGCCGCATTAGCAAGAAGGATGAGTCAGCATACTGGGAGGAGGTGCTATAGCTAATGAACTGGTGCAAAGTCAATCTGTCTCTGAACATAGACAAAACTGAGGAGATGGTTACTGACTTCAGGAGAACCACAAGTGACCACTCTCTGCTACAAATCGACGGCTCATGCATTGAGGTTGTCAAAAATACTAGATTCCTTGGAGTTCATCTGGTGGAGAACCTTGACTGGTTTCTTAACACCAGCTCCACAGGCAAGAAAGCCCAGCAGCATCTTTACTTTCAAAGAAGACGGAAGAAAGCCCACCTTTCACCTCCAATCCTCACCACCTTCTACAGAGGGACAATTGAGAGCATCCCGAGTAGATGCATGACTGTCTGGTTTGGGAATTGCACTCATGGAACACAAGGCCCTGTAGCGGATAGTGAGGTCAGCTCTATCGCGAACATTTACACCACATGCTGCACCTGCAAAGTCACCAGTATTGTGGATGACCTAACACCAGAATTTGCAAAAGTTTCATCCTTCAGGCAATAAGACTTAAAAATAAAACTTAGGTACTGCCAACACATACATTCACTTTTTTTTTACCTGCCTATTTTATTTTATAATTCGTAATCTATTCTTTGTACAATTTTTACTTCTAAATTTCTTTTTAACCTATTATTTATATATAAAAATGCACAGTCTCAGGAACGTTCAGAGTGCATTTCACTACATGTTGTACTTGTATAACTATGTACGTGACAAATAAACCACTTGAACTTGAACTTAAGCTAGTCCTTATCTTCATACTTATTATTAATTTTTAATTAAACGAATTAATTAATTTAACATTGAAACATTGTCCAACCTAATGCTGCATTCAATTGCAACTCAGAACTCACATTTCCTGATCACTGACCATACAAAACAAAGAAAACATGCATTGAAGTTAGATTTCTGACTTTGGTAACTCTAATATGAATTCTCAGCCTTTTCTCTGACTTCCACATTTTATGTCTTCTCCAACTTGGCTGCATGGTGAATGGGATGCAAAATGCTGTGTGTTCAATAGCTGTACTGGGAAAATGCAGCAGTGTGTTGTTTGCTAAAGATCACAGTGCTCTGTATTCATTAACTGATGTCATTATATTCAAAATTTAACATTATATTTGCTCAAAACTTTGCCAATTCTTGAAATAAACTTACAAATGACAAACCTATGTGACATATATTCACTCATGCAGTCTATAAAGACAAGAAGATAAATTTGGTCCCTGATTCAGAGATTCTGAGCCAACCTTTATCTGTGTCTCTGTATGAGGCTGAGTGTGACCCCACAGCAGGCAATGACCATCAGAGTTACAGGGTATGATGAGCTACAGTTGAAATAATTTATCAAATAATTGTGTATCACAATCACTGTATCACAGTTTTTGTTTTCTGTGAAAGCACTATATAAAACTTGCTTTCCCTTCCACTTAGTAGACTGAATGTACATAGGTCATAAATGATGTAATTCTGAGAGGCAACTTCCAACTTCATGTGAGCGATTATTTGTCATCGAGAACCCACCACAGCACAGCACACGGTGCACCATAATGAAAACCTCTGCATTTAACCCATCTATGTAGGACTAGTGGGCAGCTGACGTTGGAGGCACCTGGGGAGCAGTGCTTGGTGATGGTACCTTGCTTATAGTACCTCAGTGGTACTTGTACCGGTCTGGAATTTAAACTAAAGAATTTTAGGTCACAGGGGCAACTCCCTAACAGTTACATCACCACTGCCCTCAAATGCTATTGATTTAAAAAAAAATACGGAATGTTGAGCCTTTGATGAATTGCTTGGGAGCAAAATTTATTTTTTAATCATGCAAAGCATGGCCTCCATTTATGTTTGTCTTAGAAACAAAAACTTAAAATTGAGCTTGAATATTATTTAATATTTTGTGTTTACAAAGCTTTTAATCAGTAATGTTAAAAAATATATTTATTGCTGGTGTTGAAAGCAGCGGTGAAAATCACTATTGATGAGTTTGTGGCTCAGAGATTTGAGTTTTTGTATTCAGTGCTTGAGGGCTGTTGTCTAACTTCTGCACTTACTGACTTGAACGTTCTGTATGAAATCAGCAGCACAGCCAAGTCATTTCACAGGGCTACAGCTGCAGACATGGACAAAGGAGGGGCCACAGCCAGGCAGCATCCAAACAAGCAGTTGAGCTTTTCACACCTCAACAGAAATTTAATCTGGGCATTTGTTTCTCTTACTGGCTTTTTCTCATTCGCACACAAATGCATAAAATGCTAGTAAACACACTTTCACTCTGCTGTAGGACATTTCAAATGATTTACTGTGCCACATTGTGCATCGATGTGCATCTGCTCAGACCTGTGCTGCCTTCAACGTGACATATTTATGTCATTTAACACCACTTCCTCTTGACAGATTGAAAAAAATATTACACATTCTGTGTATTCTGCTTCTATATGCGCTTATAGGTAGATGGCACCTCCTCAGTGATACTTGTGCACTACGCCAGTGATGTATTATGCCTTTAGGCCAGCTGCTTTAAATCCATTCTGTTTCATGCAACTCAGAGAACTTGAGGGCTTTGAATGTCATTAAAGCTGGTTCTCCTTTCAACACTTTTCCCTCGTGTTACCGATTATAGACATTTTACTCTGAATGTGAACAGTTCTTTGTGTTCAGAGTTATTTATGGCACTGTTGTGCTGACTTTAAAAAAGTTTTAATCTTCTTACCATAGTGTGAAAGAATGTGCCCTCTTCATGGAAGCTTTTTAACCCCTGTTCTCTGTTCTCTTCAATTGAGTCTATGTAGGTTATAGATGGCTGTGTTGGTTCCTTGTAGAGAGTATAAAAGGTTATAGAAAAAATGGATTTGATGATAATTTTGGAGTAAGGTCCTAGCAAGTTACTTAATTTGAACTGAGTTTGAATTGAATAACCTACATTCCTTTATCACAAAAACAAACTCAGAGCTCTACAGGGAATTGCAATGGGAAAGAAACATGTATTGACAAAGCTTCTTTTACCTTACCTAGTTTTACATGTTAGTGCTATAGGCAAGAGTAGACTATATTGCTTCTTGCACAGTTACTTTCATTTGTTAACTGATGAGTGACACATTTAAAAAAAAAAATGCTTTTTTCATTATGGTGATGGAGACTGCTGTCTAACATGTCAGTCCAAAATCTCCTATACAGATACATTAAAGTGTTAGTGCCCTGGGTTGATTTCTTAAGGAAAAATTAAGACACATTTTTAGAGACAATGCATTTCTGTACAATTTTATGTGCAGTTACTGTTAATGTGCTTATAACATATGATTCACATACTTTTCATACTCTGTACTGAATACACAATTCATAATGTACACTTGGCTTTATCATTCTGGAAGATAACACTCCTATGCAGAAATATATAATTCATCATAAATTATAGGTGATTCATAAGTAACTAATTTGAAGTGACTCTCCCTTCCCCCACACAGTATATCAATACCACCAGACCCCTTTTATGTACTGCTCTTTTAGTTTGTCACACATGCACTCTCTCACGTGTACAGAATATGGGGAAGGATGGCTTGTTTGATCATCACTTTTCCACAGCTCTGCAGACAGTCTCTGCATTTTACATCACTGAATTCTTTAAAGTGCATTTGTCTTTTGTGGATATAAGCAGAATAAAAATTTTATTGATGTCCATTCTTCAAAAATATGAGTAACTGTTATATATGTGTACACTGTCAATTTCTAATGTCCTTTATGGGTTTCATTTTCTTTCTCTTCTAGCTTCACTGTTCTGTCTTAAATTACTCTTGAACTATTTATTTACAAATCTATTATGTAAAAAAAAAACATATCCAATATACTAGCATGCACTAAAGCAGTTGATATTTCACATTTTTTTTGTTAATTACATCACCGCATTAAATTTAATATGGATTACATTTATTTAGTGTCTATATGCGATCATCAATATAGGTAACTATGAAATTTAAGTTACAAGTATTCTATAATAAAAAAATAAGTAATGGGGTTTGATTTTTAAAAAATAATATAAAAAATAGGTTAAGGGATTTTGATTTTAAAAGCATAAACTATTAATTGCCCCCACAAACATGCACATCCACAGCCATAGCATTTAAACAACCGAAGATCAGATGATTGGTGGTGGCAATGGCATCATACACTGAATTTTTGAAGATGTTGAAGATGTCTGTGAGAACATCTGCAAATGGATCTGCCCATCATTTGGTCCAACAGCGACCCTAAGCACAGTTCTCCTAACATCAGCTGTGGTCAGGCAGAATACCTGATTGCTAGGGTGATTCAGGACATCTGGAAGGGAGGCCTCACCGTCACAGGCAGGAGAAGAAGTCTTGTTGTTGGTGATGCCTGTGGATGCCCTGTCCCCCATGTCCTGAAAGTGGCCATGGATTTTCTGAGAATGTGCACGCTTCACTGCTCTGATGGCCCAGGACAGGTTGGCCCTTGCTCTTCTTAGGTTCATCTGACTTGAAGGCAGTGTTTCAGGTTATCAGCAGCGCACACACCTCTGCAGTCATCCATGGCTCCTGGTTGGGGTGTGATGACGGTCTTGGAGACAGTAATGTCATTGAAGCACTTGTCACAGACTACAGTACTGTTCCAGACGGGCAGATCTACTGTAAGGTGCAGTTTCCCTAAACATGTCCGAGTCATTGTATTCAAAGCTGTCCTGAAGCACAGAAATGGCTCCCGAAAGCAAGGTTTTTGTCTGCTTTAGAGCAGGCTTTGCACATATGATGAGAGGTCTGTAGGCTGGGATTAGAATAACAGAAATGTGGTCCAAGTATCCAAGAAGGGTTGCAGGGCTCAGTGCAGTATGCATCAATAATGTTTGAGTAATCAACACTCTCACTTCAAAGTCTGCATATTGATAGAAGTACTAATTGGAGATATGCATGGTTAAAACTAAGTTTTGAAGCTTACAAATGGCTCCAAAAAGTTGCCCATCACATTGTTTGTGTTAGTGCTGTGTGGATTGTAAACTGTGACTATGATCAAGGTGGTGAATTCCCTTGGTAAATAAAATGGTCTACATTCAGTGCTAAGCATTTATATGAGATTAGCACAATATTCGTTAGAATGAATAACTTAGTTGATACCTCCATACATTCATAATTATTTTGTTTTTAAGTTTGATTTTATTCAGTTTACACAAAAACAAAGTAAAAATGAACTCAGTGTTTATCAGCACTAAGAAATCCAAACCTATCAGCCATAACATAACATGATTCCCAACTGCTTAATATTGTGTAGCCCTTACAGTCCAGCTCTGACTGTGATGCACTGTGTATTCTGACACTTTTTAAGTCATAACCAGCATTAAAGTTAGCTACAAATGCTTTTCTGTGGTATGGGACCAGACAGCTTCATCAATGAGCCATGTTTATCTATAAGTCATGGGCACCCATGACCCTGTCACCAGTTCACCAGTTGTCTCTCCTTGGATCACTTTTGGTAGGTACTAACCACTGCATACTGGGAACACCTCACAAGACCTGTTCTGGAGATGCTCTGTTAAAGTCACTCAGACTCTTATAAATGACCATTTTCCCCTTCTTCCAATACATCAACATCGAGAACTCTTTTGCTGTTCACTTCCTGCCTAATATATCCCAACCTTTATGAATATCATTATAACCATATAATTGGTGTTATCCACTTCACCTGCAAGTGGCTTATTTGTGTAATGTGTCATTTTGGCTGAAAATTCAGATTTGGTTTGAGAAAATAACACTGGAGCTTTAAAGATCAAAATTTTCTCTCTTATGAGAGAAATGTCTCCATGTCTCCAGCCTAAAACTTGGCTCTGCCAGTAAGATAAGTAGACTAGTGAAGGGTACACGGTGCATGCAGAATGTGTGTGTTTTTTTTTTTTTAACAGTTGAGGTCAGTCAAGATAGAAATGGTTTTTCTGAAATGCAGATGTGATTACGTGTCTGTAAGAGGTCATTTGCAAAAAGGTCTCCTCATACGAGAGTGTTGTTTGTGTGAGGAATTATTTTCCTTGGGCATGGAATGTTTTTTTTTCCAGAATTGTGAATTGGATTTGTTGCTATAGAAAAGCAGCACTGCTTTTTGAATTTATCTTTTGTATTTATCTTATTCAAAATAAAGGTGCCACAAAGGGTTCTTTGAGTGATGCCATTGATTCTCGATAAATTTTTCTATGGCAAGTGGATATAATAAAGAAGATATAAGTGCAAATGCAAAATAGGTATTACTAACAACACAGACATGTATGAATGAGCAGCATTTATGGATTCTCCAGTTCAGCTGTATTGAGAACGGTCCAGCACATTGTATTTGTATTTGTTTATACTGTATGATAATTTTAGTAAACATACTTTATGGTGATAAAGACACTGATTAAACATGATAGCCTTAATTGCTGAAGCATCTGTAGCGATGTCTTTTTTTCACTTAATGTTGCACCGTATGCACTCTCTGTTGTGTAAGCCTGAGTTTCTAAGTGCAAGACTGTGTCATACTTCAGTGAGGCATTAAGGAATAGAAAATACTATTCCAAAGACACTGTGTTACTTTGAACATGTAAAATGATCAAACATTAGGACTATTTTGACCAGTCCAAATTAGCACCTTGCACCACTTTTATGACAGAGGCTTGGTGGAAAGATAGCAGTAATGTTCTCTTTGCTTATTTTCTTTCTCCTTTTCCTATGCCAGTGCAACAGTAGATGGTATTTCCTGCATTTGTGACTCATAATGGAAAGCTTCAAATGCTCAATTACTACAGCGGGAGGTATGAAAAGTGAAGCAGTGTGATACTTAAGCATAGTTGGATTTGCTAATGAAATGCAAGCATTCGTGATTGGTTAGAAGTGATCAAACCATTTAAGTGTATCAAAGCGGCATCAGACCTGGCAACTGCCTCCCCTCCGCCTCATACCCTCCCACCCATTTTCACTCCCCTGGGAAGTATAACACACACTGTCAGACCTGATGCACCCTGTTGTAGTCAGCAGACAGACAGGGCACCCCTGTTCATACATGGCTTTAATGTATCTTGGTTGATCCAATCATAAGTGGCCACTCCACCTTCGGAGGTCATCAGGGATCTAAATGAAAATCTAATATTTATAGTGTGAATACTAAAGCATCTTGATGCATCCAGTACCATACAGTATCAAAGCACTATCCATATCATCCACGTTTGAAGCTTGAAAAGACATTGACTTGTAAACAATATTATCATATACAGTGAGGAAAAATTAGTATTCCACTTCAGATTTACTGTTATTTACTGTTATAATGTTACTCGACTTTCTAAAATATACCAGTGAGGATCAAGTTTCATCCCTCTATGAATGTTCAATTTTGGCAGAATAGTCTCACCCCTTTTTAGTGTTAAGGTTGACTCATTTCTTTGGGTCATACTAGATACTGTACAAAATACAAAATAACATTATAGTCTAAATAGCACAGGGGTTCTCAAATTTAGACCTTGAATCCAGATTCCACTTCCCATATTTGAGAACCCCTGAAATAGCATGTTTAGTTTATTTAAGTAATGCTGTAGTCCAACCCCTTTGGACCACCAGACTGAGCACTATGTCTAAGTATGTCTAAGCAGTAGATAGATGAAAACATTTCATACAATACCATTGAAATCTGACATACAGATACACATACAAATTCTTTTGGGGTAGTGATAAAACGTTTTGCTTCATAAAAGATTATCTAAAAATTGGTTCTTAAAGAAACATGTTGTTCCCAACCACCAGGCCAGACCACCTGCCAACTATCACACTGGGGAGTAATAGCATTACTTCAATAATAATAATAATAATAATAATAATATGCATGCATTTCCTTTAAAATAAGTAATTAAGTAATTTTATGTAATTATCAATTATCAATTTAATCTGCTGTGTACTGCATGCTTTTGTCATAATTTGTTACCTATGCTCATTTGTTTTCAGTATGTGGCCAGCATGAAAAAAAAAAGAAAAAAGAAAACAGACCACATTGACACATATTTTTACTGGGGCTGCAAACCCACAAAAACACTAATTGAAGACCTATTATGTGTCTTTACTTTGGAAATCAAAGCCAGGGGTAGAGTTGGATGTCTCGAGACCGGTCTTGGTCTCGAGACCACATTTACGTGGTCTTGGTCTAGTCTTAGTCTCTATGGTTTTTAGTCTTGGTCTTGTCTTGGTCTCGGATCCCTCGGTCTTGTCTTGGTCTCGGATCCCTCTGTCTTGTCTTGGTCTCTGTGATAAAGTTTGGGTTCATATAACACACAGAGTTTTTGACAAGTGCAAAAAAAGAAGCATTCGGCAAAATGCAGATTTTGCAAAGTCTCGTTGACCGAGACAGCC
>JBBPDA010084274.1:0-12102 GCA_037974385.1 Arnoldichthys spilopterus
AAGTCTTTTTTTGTTAGAGGGTTCAAATACTTATTTCACTCAATGAAATGCAAATCAGTTTCTATCTTTTATTTAAGTTATTTATTCAATTTTCCTTTTGATGTGCTATGTCACTGTTAAAATTAACCTACCATTAAAATCAACTGTTCTGGGACTTCATTTCTTTGTCTTTGGACAAACTTACTTTACTTTCACAAGACATACTCTCTGATTTTGTAAGATGTGATGATAATATACTTCAGTTAGCATGGCTGGTTCCCCAAAAAACTGTGTGAGAGATACAGTAAAAATTAGTATTACCTTTTATTTCACTAAACCTGACTTCATCTTTAGAAGACTGGAGCTAGTGCTAAACACTGACCATGTCGATGTACATGGCGTAACCCTTCACAGTTGAGACAATACAGCTGGAGTAAAGGTGAGACTGAGTGGCTGCATACATGGAAATATTAGCTGTCGAATTTGCATTTACGCTAAAAGACTATACTCCCGACTACAGGAATTTGCGCTGTTTTCAAAGGGATAAAAAGTTGTTGCACTTGTTGCTTTACAGTACTGACAATATCAAGAAGTCATAAATGAGTCTTCTAACCAATCACATTGCTTTTCATTGTGTTCTGAGCATTTTTAATAACTGCAATCTAAAGTAAATTCCAACAGCTTGCAGGCTAATCCTTAACTGGGTCACATTTCATGAAAAACTCCTGTGTGCTGAACTGAGTTTTAGCACTATAGTGGTAGAAAAGCTGCTTACTGGAGGGTCACAAATCTTGCTCTTCTTTTGGGTTTCTGTGCCAACTTCAGCAGTTGTCTCCGGCCTTCAAACAGTAGAATGCTTGCAGTCATTGCTGAATTCAGACACTCCACTCCTGGAGCCATTGGGACAAACAGTTTATGCCCACTGGTTTCCTTGGCCAGCTGGAGAGCCTCTGTGCTTAGTCCATGCATTTCCCCGCCAATGACCAGGGCCGTGCTCCTCTGAGCCCAGTTCTCATGATACGCCTGTGACTCCACGTGTGAAAGAGGCACTTCATCGTCAGAGTCCGAGTCATCCTCATCAGAGTCCGATTCAACATATTCCTCCAAGTGTATATTGCTGTTGTTGCCTCTGTTGCTTCGCCAAGCCTTATCTCCAGGCTTTTGATCATCCTGTGGCACAGACTCTATGTCTTGCCTTACCATAAGCTTGTTGTAGTTATTTGCTACATGGACTTTAACCGGCTTTGGTAAGTGCTCCAAAATATCCTTCCAGTCCAAACCAGGGAAGATGGGAAGCCGGAAGTGGGCCCCCATCGCAGCACGGATTACCTTCGGCTCCCAGGCGTCCACACAGCCTGTGGAAAAGGAAAGGTTTTAAAGTTTGGGGTTACTCTCAATCCGGCCACTAAATAAAGCCCGAACTCTCCGTTCATATACGAATTTGGATATTTAAGGCATATGAATGATGGAATATTGTGCCAGGAAAGAAATGTTTCCTCATTTCATCCATTTTTGCTTAGCTAAACTTGTTGCAGATCTTCAAATAAACTTTGCCAGACAGCCCAAGTAAACACAGAATACAGTTCATTCATAACTGGGATCAATTAAGCAAGATACATGCAGGCCTGATTACCGCCAGCCCTGTTAAATGTAAAAGTCAAGAAGCTTTCCACCAATGTGACGCAGGCCAAACGGTCTCAAAAAGCAGCACACTGTGCCAAAATAAACCTTCGAAGAAATGAGAAAGTTATTTCAGAAATATACGTCTGGAAAAGGTTAGGAAGCCATTTTAAGGCTCTGGGAAATCAGCAGAAAGCAAAAAAAAGCAAGAAAACCTGAAAACAGTGATGACTTTTGAGGTCACCCCTTTAAACCATTTGGAATAATGTTGTGTGTACTGATCTGTTGAAAATGTGAGTATGTCTTGTGTCATCATATATTACATGACAAATATGCAAAAGCAGAAGAAATAGCAAATACGTCCGTGGCACTGTATAAACCTGAAAAAAAGTGGAGCCAAACTATCTTGGACACCCTCTAGTGGCTGCTTATAGAACAATTTAACTCCATCCACACCTCTGATGTGAACAGAGCATGAGTTATGTCTAGTCCAGGGGTGTCCAGCTCTGGTCCTGGAGGTCCAAAGTCCAACACATTTTGGCAGTTCCCCTCCTTAAACACTCTCTTAACCTGGCAGTTAACAGGCGGATGTGTTTGAGCAGGGGAATCACTAAACTTGCACTGGACACTGGGCAAAACTGGCCTAATCATATATGTTAGGGAATTGTGCTTTATGGTTTCTAGGTTTAATGTTAATATGTAAACTATAATGGACAGTCAGCATCATGGACATGCAGGCATATCTGACAGCAAAGTTGTCTCACTTAATGGCTTGGACAATGCTGATAACTCAGAGCACTGATGTAGTTCGACACCTCTTGAGAACCAGCGAAAGACTCTCGATTTTGAAGGAAATGCTGGACAAGTAGGTGTCTGCTACTTTTGGGCCATACCTTTATTGAGGAGGACTCGATCACAGCCAGCTGCAGCAGCACAGCGGAGGATGGTCCCCAGATTGCCAGGGTCCCGCACATTGTCACAGATCAAAAACAAAGGCACCGTCTGAAGACGCTGGTCTTTAGGAAATGATAGGTGGGATGCATCCGGTTTGGAGAAAATACCTGCAGATTATAAAATATCAAGCAAAAATAAAAGGAGATACTCACACACGTCTGTCCTCGAAAGAACAAAAATCAGGTCCCATGTTCAGCTTTATCCCCTTTCATCAATGTGCCCCACTCACCTAGAACACCCTGCGGAGCGACTACATCCGACCAGATCTTTATGTCTTCAAACTTGACCTTGACCAGAGAGGCTTGACGTAGCTTGTCCAGGGGAAGCTCACACAGACGCTCCACTCTGCTGAAGAAGAGCATCTGAGGAGCAGCTCCAGCAGCCAGAGCGTCGCAGATTAGACGCCTTCCCTCCAACAGCACTTTGCCCTGCTGGTCACGGAACACTCTGGATCGGGCAATGCTCGCCACTTTCCTGAAAAAGACGAGTGATTAAAGTGCTGTTATACACTTAACTCACTATTGGTAAAAATGATTGATTACCATTCTTTTACTATTGGGGATTATTATTAACACTATTCTAACTTTACTGTCTTTCCTCAGTCACACTGCAGAATCGTTCTACTGTCATCATTACTGTGTGGCTCAGGTCTGAGTGTCCTGAAATACACCTCATGTCAGCACTACCACATCAGCATTCAGGCACATTTCATGATTATTATTTTCATTATTAGTATTATTGATATTAAAAGTTTTATTAATTTTATTAATTAATTGTTTTTATTGTTTATAAATAGTAATAATAATAACAGTAATAATAATAATTATTATAATATTACTATTATTAAGGACCCACAATGATAGTATCGGCAGATACTTGCTTGAAAAAAAACAGTATCTGAATTAAACGTTTAGCTCTGACTGATATTTAATAATGTAGGCTTCTCACACTCTAGGAGAGCAGAATGATAAGGTGACAAAATAAAAAAAAATCTATTTTTAAGCTTACAGAAATAAGTTACATGCAAGGTATTTTTATAATGCAGGTGGATTTAGACAATTTCTGCCTTTTTTAAAGTTTTCTGTCTACATCAGTATGAGGAGATATGAAATGTGAAAAACACATGAAAAAATTATGAATATCAGCAAATCTCATTTTGGGTTTATCCCAAATAATAATAATAATAATAATGTTTTTGTGTGCCTATTTTATTGTTTTGTGTGTGTATATACACACACAAGTTGGAACAAATTTTCATATCTCAGGAAACATACCTTTACACTGGAAGAAATAAGAGCATTATTTTTAATATGACATTAATATTTATAACTAATTTTGGATCACCATGTTGATTTTGTCATTAAACGTTTGAAAAAGAGCTGGTACTTTCAGTTTAAATAAAAAGTACTGCAAAAGGACAAAAGTGGACATTCGGTTTTGCCAACGACAGAGAGAAGAAAGGATCGGGGTTAGTGATGTTTGATGTATCGCCTCAGCCGCAGGCTTCACTCACGCCAGTCTCGCGTCTCCAGGCTCAGCTCTCTCGAACCGCAGTCCCCCCAGCTGATCCCGTGCGCTTGTGTAGGAGCGCTCCCCTGTGGGTTTCCCCACACCTGATCCTGCGCAGGAAACCTTCCCTTCAGCAGGAGGTCTCCTGCTGCTCTCGGGGTCTTTCCTCAGCGCGTCGCTCGGTGTGTTTTGTTTCGCTGTTCGCTGTGACTTGCTTGTCTCTCGTTCGCCGCAGGGATGCAGCACCGCCACCGGTTTCCGCCGCAGACCTCGAATGAACCTTCTAGAGTTTACCAGGACGCTCTTACAGCCCGTTAAACACAGATTTCGTCGCAGAAGCACGGCTATCTGGCCATTCACGCTGCCTACGAGCGCGGACATGTTTGTTGCGTTGTAGATGACGTCACCGCCGATGGGCGGCGTTAAAGAGACTTTTATCAAGAAAGAATATTTTAATTTAAGAAAAAACGCCCTTCACAATTTTAGTGTCGTTGTACGGTGCTTAAATAAATAGGCATTTACTAGTTTACTCCCTCTCATGTTGATGCTGTAAGGTAGTGTTTCCTAGTCCTGCTCCTGGAGGCGCACTTCCCTGCACGTCCTACCGCACCTGATTCAACCAATCAGCTCTTTAACAGCCCACCACTGAGCTGAAGTGGGCGTGTTTAAGTCCAGACATCGCTACAATACGCAGGGCAGTGAGCTTCCATGACTACACTGCTTTTAGGGTATGGCGCTCCACTCAGTGGAGTCATTTCAACGCCGCCCCAGTGGCCTAATGGATAAGGCACTGGCCTCCTAAGCCAGGGATTGTGGGTTCGAGTCCCATCTGGGGTGAACAACTTTTAGGGCAGTGGTGGTGTACTGGTTAGGGAGCTGTTCCCAGACACATTTCAAATTCCAGACCTGAACAAGTTTGAGTAAGGTACCCTTCCCAAGCGCTGCCCACCGTTCCTACTGCAGAGGTCTCATTTCGGTGTGGGGTGTTCACAACGACACTCACTTTCTATCATTAATCTTAACGTTTACCTCAGACTCTCTAAAAAGTAGTAAAATCTATAAAATATCTGAACGCCTGCTTCAAACATCACAAACCCGAATCTGCTTCCTACTCCCTATGAAGCACACTACAGTGGGTCATGAATTAAAGTTGTCTACAACCAGATAATGCAGTGTGTGTCCAAGAGAGGATCGAATTTAATTTAGCCGTAGACTGAAAGGACATCAAGTCCTCTGTCTAGGGTTAGAAGTCGTTCTTTCGTGACGCGAGTAGTGCACTATGTAGGGAGCGCGAAGTTATTTTGGGCGGATCCTTAGCCGCCAGCTGAACGCAGGCCAAAGCAGTCGATGGCAGAGCAGTTGATCGGAAGGTATATGAATCGGCGGGGATTTCTGGATGACTGACACTCATTGGGAGGCTGTGGAGTTGGAGGATGGCGCACAGACGGGCTTTGCATTTTGTTTTTAAAGTGGGAGACAGGACGAAAACGGCGACCTTTTACAGAGATGTCCTCGGTATGAAGGTAGCTGACCCCCGCGGAAAGATGAGAGTTAGCTGAGCGCAGCAGAGACGCGGCTGCGCTGTGGAAAGAGGACTTTGCCTTTGGATTTCTTGTGTTGCGTAGTCAGACAGACAGTGACAGCTTTGTTTCTAAGCCCAAATATTTATTTTACAGGTTTTACGTCATGAGGAGTTTGAAGAGGGCTGTAAAGCGACCTGCAATGGGTGAGGAAGTGAAATGTGTGTTCGGTTATTGTGTTCCGTTTGTGGGTAAGCAGCAGCATGACTCCTCTGCTTCTTATCAACACTGCTGGATGACTCAGGCTTCAAAGATCCTCATTATTCCGATACACAGTAAATACCACATGCAGTCTTCATCATCTAATAAGTGTTATTGATCAGAAGTGTGATCAGTGTAAAAGTTGTAGTAAGAGTGAATAGTGCACATTAAGACCTGAGGATGATGAGGTTCACCCTTCAGACATGAGGTATTGTGTGTGACATGGTGCTGTGATGAGAAACACCTCTAGTCAATACATGCTGCATTCATGTGCACCAGAGGGAATAAAATCTAACTGCCCAGAAATCTTTGGTTTATTTTTTTTGCAGGCCTTATGATGGAAAATGGAGTAAGACCATGGTGGGCTATGGACCAGAGGACGATCACTTTGTAGCAGAACTGACTTATAACTATGGAGTGGGAGAATATCGCCTTGGCAATGACTTTCTGGTATATTTGTGGATAACTGATCAAACTGAAGATAATAAAATTCATGAATGTTGTAACTGGATTTTTAGTATTTAAAATATTAAGGTATTTAAAGTGTCTTTGTGATGGGTAGAGATTAGCACACAGATTAACGCCACAGATTTTTTTGTGTGTGTGTATGTATGTGTGTGCATATTCACAGATAAGCATATATATATTTCACTTAGCTGTGAAAAGGTATTTCCTCTTTTTGCTTAGTTGTCACACTCAGCAGTTTCAGGTCATTGTACTGTGAGCAAAACCAAGGAGAACATGAGGGCACAGAAATCAGCTTTTAAATTATTAAAATTAATTTCATGTTTTTAAGGGGAAAAAGATTTGAACACATATATCACCAGAGTGTACTATTTTTACCCAGTCTCTTTGAAATGGTGGGATCATGAAGGCTGACTCTGTCTGAGGTGAACGAGACCTTCAGCTCCTTACATGTTTGCCTGTTTTGTGAGCGATTAGTCATTGCTGTGCTCTTGAAGGAATTTTGGTAAAGCCAGCTGGTCTTGCGTAACATTTAATATAATTTAATAAAATAAATGGAACAATCATTTAACAGTTGTATATTGTTTTGGCTCTGGTTGTTGTTTCCTGAAACAGTGTAGTGGACAAATATGCAAAAAATGAAAGAAATCCAGAGGAGGGCAAATACTTTTTCACAGCACTACCGTTCAAAAGTTTGGAATAATTTATCAAATTGGTAATCTTTTAATAATATTTATAATTATAATAATAATTATTATAATAATAATAATGAATTCATAGCAAATTTCATGTTTTTGGGAAGTTATAAAATGATAATTACATTAAAATTATTATTTTTATAGAGTAATTTTACATGTACCTGCAACAAAGTTGGCACTGATGTTTCAGCATTTAGTTGTTAAGATCCATTCTGAGTGATTATAATGATTTAATATGAAATGGTTAATTGTATCCATAAATTTTTTCAAAGCCATTGCACTATATACATGTCTGGTTTCTGTTTTCATTGTAAACAGTTTTAACTCCGTAGGTGAAACATCTGCTGAATTCCTTTCATAAACCACTGATTTCACTTTAGAGTGATTGTGTACTCATAATGTTTGCACAGGGGCTCACCCTACAGTCAAGCCAGGCTGTCAGCAATGCTAAGAGGTTAGGCTGGCCTCTTACTGAGGTTGGAGAAGCTCTGTACTTGACAAAAGCACCTGGAGGATACCACTTCTACCTGTTGGACAAAGATCAGCCTGAGAGTGGTGAGTCTGAAGTAGCTGTTACCAGTAACTGTAGAGGTTGTACATAATTTGCTTAAGCTGGGATTAAAATGGCCATGCGTTCTACTTTGCTGATGTTTCCTCTGCCTTTTCCTTCATGGGGTGATCAAAGACCCAGTTCAGAAAGTCTCTTTGGCTGTTTTGGACCTGCAGCGTTCTGTGAATTACTGGTCCTCTCTGCTGGGGATGAAAGTGATGGAGAAAAGTGAGGAGAAGAAAAATGTACTGCTGGGGTTTTCAGATACTCAGGTAAAATCAAACATTCACACAGCTGTTGCTTCTTGAGCGTTGGGGTTTAGAAGTCTCTTGAAACCTTTCATGTATGTGTTGGGCATTATGACAATATTTATCATTACTGTGATCAGCTACATTACATTGTGGATATCTTTAATACCTAAACACTAATAAGCTGCCCGTTTAATTACTAAAAGAGTATAACCTTGTCAAAGTCCTGTATCCTGTATAAGTGTGTGTTTTTGTCTGTTTTAACTTTTCCAACCCAAGAAATAAATCGTGAAAGTGTCTTGAAGAATCATAATGTTGTATTGTTGCCATTTCACCCACCTTTCCTGTATTTTTTTCAGTTTATGAACTAATGAGCTTTTATGACTGGATTGGTTCTCAGTGTAAACTGGAGCTACAGGACATTGGGGCTGTTGTGGATCATGGAACTGCTTTTGGCAGAATTGCGTTCTCCTGCCCACGAGAACAGGTGAGGTCTTGCTATCTGTTACTGTTTGGTGGGACCTTAAAAAGGAGTGTTCAGGCCTAAAAGTAGAGTTGTTGTTTTTTTTTTGTCATGTTCTGCAGCATTCTGTGGCAAACAGCTGGTCATTCAGCCTCATTGGTTTGACAGAATTCACAATTGATTGTTTTTAAATGTTTTCTCCCTACAAAAGCCAGCAATTTGCAAATAAATCATTTAGCCATTGGGAATTCCTGTGGTTTCAACCAGGCTTACTGTTACCCTCGCCATTGAGCTGTAGGCTACCAAATACAGGAAATCTAGCGTTAGTGTAACTCTTACATAGATTGCAAAACCAAATGGTAAAGAAAGGAAAAAAAATTAATTAAATCTTCATTCAGCGCAAAATTAACAGGTTTTTAAAATCTGAGCCAGCAAATAGAGGGGAAACTGATTTTAAAGTATGTCCCTAGCCAAGCTAGCTGTAGCTTTAGCTTGTTATTTTCGTTATATCATGAGTAATTTCTGTCATTTGAGTAATCTATACCTCACCAGTACAATAATTTAAAGACAATTACAGCAGGTCATACCCCATTTCAGAAGATATGCTGCTTCCTAGAAGTAATGTTAGCTATTTGACTTCTTTCTGTGTTTGCCAGGTACCAACAAACAAGATTGAGAACAGACTAATCCCAAAAATTCAGCCTGACGTTGCTGTAATTTAAGCTACTTAAGAGTGTTTTTAATGATAAATTGGTAGCTGTTAGTTCCTCCCACCTTTAAGATATTGTTTGAAGCAGACTCACACTGAAGTGACTACTGCAGTTCTGTAGGATGTGAGTTAGCATGTTTACAACCATTTACACCAGCACTTCAGTTTGGTAGGGCCTCTGTCTGCCATGTTTAACAGTTACCTGGTATAGAAGCCGTGATGAAAAAAGAGAACCAGAACATCCTCACGCCTCTTGTCAGCTTGGACACCCCTGGAAAGGCGACTGTGGAAGTGGTCATTCTGGCTGATCCTGTGAGTGTTTGCAATCGGAACAAAGGTGCATTGTAACTCAAATTTAAGGGAAGTGCTTGACTAAGTTGGATTTGCCTTGTCCTGTAGGATGGACATGAGATCTGCTTTGTGGGTGACGAGGCCTTCCGCCAGCTCTCTGCTTTGGACCCCAGTGGAAATGAGTTGCTTGATAAGGTGATTCTCTCTCTCTCTCTCTCTCTCTCTCTCTCTCGCTCTCTCGCTCTCTTACTGTTTTTTTTTTATTATTTATTTGGTATTTTTAAGCTAAAATACAAGGAGCGTCACATCAGGATGAGTGAACAATAAAAATGTAATAGGAACAAGAACTCAAAAGTACTTCCTTGACCACGTCTGTACCCACATTTTAAAATAATGGCACATATGTTGACCTGTTGTTAAGTTATACACTGCATGAAATCTGCTGATTTATATTCCTGCCGAAAGTCACCATAATCATTGTAAGTAGTCATTTTATCAGGAAGGATTATGCTGCACTCAAGCCCAGATCAAATTCCTTCTCAACAGAGAAAAGGAAAAGCTGCAAGGTTTTATGGAACATCTCTATAGAGTCTTTTAGAGTCAATCTGATCTTTTCTAACTGTGAGGATTAAATTACATTCCCTTTTGAATTTGTAGTAATATTACCCTTGAAAGTGAAGCAAAACTTACTCTTTAAAGCACTTTGTTGATGCTTGATTAATTTTCCAGAAAACATGGGCTCAATCAGCACACAGCTACTTGACTGCTTTAAAAATAGATTTAACTGGGATTTGAGAGCAGGTTTCTTAAAATGTTTGATGCCAATACCAAACTTCATGATTTAGAGCTCATACATGAATCCCGCGCATTGACTATAAGAGGTTGATTAAAGGACTAGGTATAGGTTCAGAGTGAATAAAGTGTGTTGAGTCAGAAAGAGAACCAGTGACCAGCATAGTTTGATAGTTTCTCTACTCTGACAGACTCACTAAACATGACCATTATCATGAGTTGAATCACTTGTGCTTAAGCAGATAAGTTGCCAAACTGCTGGACACTGGCCCTCCAGTAGAGTAGATTTGTAGCTGATGTTTGTCCTTTTGTCCAGCAGGCATCACTCACCTGCAAGAGTTAAAGCACTTCAAGCAATAGACCTATTTCAGTTCTTCAGTTTCTTTTCCCATTCCCACCAGTTCAGCAGAAGCACCACCATTATTTTCGTTTTAGTAAGATCAACCTTTAGGTAATCAGCAGATTTTTCTAGGTAGATTGATTCCATCAGGTGATATGGAGATCTTTTAAGAGAAACATCTTGAGTAAGACTCTTGAGAATCTCTGCCCAGTATGTGTGAAGTCTAGAGGTCCAGAATGTGTGACCCAGTATGAATCTAATATGCATATACACTGTATTAGCACTGGTTACTTAAGGGACTTGCATTTAGTTATTTTGTTAAATAAAGACCCTTCTGTGATGACATACCACTTCAGACATTTTGAGTTCAAAATCCCTTTCCAACTGGATCTTGCACCTGGAGGAGAGGACTGGAAACCTGTAGCTGTTTTATATTATGGTTTTACATTTGCACCATACTATCTCACCTAGACCTCCAAGTTCAAGTCATAGGTTTTTTTTTAATAGCTTTATCTGAAAACTTCTTTGCCATTCCTGGGACCATAGAGTGTTCTATAGTTCTACTCTTAATGCCTTTTTAGTTCTGATTCTCCACTGGATTGGGTTGAAATTTGAATTGAAAACCCAAGAAACTCTAAAAATAATGTACAACATATATTCATGTAAATAGTTATGGCTCATTTTTTTTTTTCCACAAACAAATATTTTTTCCTTTAAAAATAAATAAATAAATAATGTAATGAAATAAAATGTCTGCTCATTTCCAGCAACTACTGTCTTGTTCTGTGTAGTAGTAATATTGTACAATCACATGTAGAAATTATATGGTCCTGCATAAGAACTGTGTGCCAAAGATCTTCAGATCTTGCTAAAAATTTATGTGTTTTGATATTTTGACTGTGTATTTCCCCAAGAAAGATCATTTTAATTTCCTTAAACTTTTTCATGGCAAAGTGTGACCATTCATTTAAGATGCATGTAAAGTGTGTAACATAACATACATAAAAAGTAAATGTAACAAACATGACCAAGAGCAAGGATTTAAACTTTTATTGCCACTGTTTCTTTTTTCTCAGGCCATGGCTGCAGATAAGAGTGATGAATGGTTTGCCAAACACAATAAACAGAAGGCAGCAGCATAATATTCTTCAGTCCTGCCCCAACAGAAAGTCCAGCAAGTCTCAGCATTTCACAATAGCAACGTGGCAGTTAAAGCTGTCGCAATTTCTCACTTACTGTTTTTTGCCAGTAATTCGAACCCCTGTCCTTCATAACATACATCCATCTTTTTCTGCATTTGTGTGTAGAATTACATTATGGACATTAAAAATATCACTCTTAAGACAGATGTGTGTTCCTCTGTTTTTGTAATGCAGTGTTTGGCCTGAGAATTGCTGGTGTCCTGTTATAGGAGGGGTATTTGGGTAAAACGCTGAAGCCCTGTTATAAATGGCTGCTCAGTAAATGATGAATTAAGAAGTCTTTACAGCAATGTGTAAATATATTTGTTTAGCAGAGGGGTCATTTTACAAGAAAGGATATAAGGAAATAATAGCTGTGGTGCTAAGCATGTGTAGCAGAAATAAATGGTGAAGATAGAATCAAAGTCATTCAAACAGATTAGTGAAATTAGATTTTTATATGTATCCAGAACACACATTCATACATACATACATACATACATACACACATACGTGTGTGTG
>JBBPDA010084315.1:1803-12101 GCA_037974385.1 Arnoldichthys spilopterus
CCGGTCTCTCTGTGCACTTGTTGGATGCCGGTCTCTCTGTGCACTTGTTGGATGCCGGTCTCTCTGTGCACTTGTTGGATGCCGGTCTCTCTGTGCACTTGTTGAATGCCGGTCTCTCTGTGCACTTGTTGAATGCCGGTCTCTCTGTGCACTTGTTGAATGCCAGTCTCTCTGTCGCTCACTCTCAGTATCACACCCTCACTCGCTATCACTACCGATATCGCAATAATTGTCACAATAATAAACAGCAATCCTCTTCAGGGAATAAGAGTTAAAAAAAAATTTTGAGTTTTTTGAGATTCAGATTTTACTCAAAGTATTGTACGTGATTATAGTATAGTGCATTACAGAAATGCAAGACATCACAGTATTTTATGCTGTGGCATCAAGGTAACATGGGTGTGAAAAGATCTGGTCAGGACATGCTCAGATTTGACACTCACCTTCAAGCATCTCAAGTATGTGTACCTTGTCCCCCACCTGCAGGCACAGCTCCTGCTCCCCATTTGCATCATAGTTATAGACAGCTTGATGGAAAAACCCAGAAAGAGACAATAACAGAACAGAAGATAAAAATTTTAAATAATACTTATATTTGTGATCAATTCAATATCTGAATACGAGAGCTAACCTAAAACAATTAGTTTGAACAGCTATAACCCACATTCTCTGAGTGCAACATTTGCTACAAGGCTTACAATATGGTATTGGACATATTCTAACATGGTTTTTTAATGGATAGTAACAGACTGATTCCATATTTCATGTAAAGTCTCATAAATGATCTTTAAAATACCACTTATTTCAGAAGGTCACACGTTTAAATCCAGGCGAGTATAACTGGCCCAAGTCAATGTAGTTCAGTACAACTTTGAATATATATATTTTTTTCTTTACACAGTGCTTTGTTTACTGTTACCTTTAGATAATTGGATAGACAGTGGAATGTAACATTTTGGCAATGAATAGTTAAAACCTGACATCTCTTCCCATCTCTCTTTTAAAAAAGACCTGAGTGGGTTAGTAAAATCAAAAAATGCTGATCCCTATTTAAAATGCAGCACTGTGCAAAAACTCAGAAAATACACATTATTGTTTTAGCTTATTGAGAGCTAGATATGGTCATAAAATCATGTGTATGTGCTTCCATATAATTGTTTAACAGAAAAATATTATTTTGCTCATGTTTTTAAAGCAATACTCTTTAAACATTTGTTTTTAAGCTTGCAACAACCTGGCAAGTTTTTAACACTGTATGTTTAGTTTTTAACAGATTCTTCTGTAGAAGTTATTTTTGTAACATCAACCTTTTAGCTTTTCATCTTTCTGCATGTTCAACCTACTTTAGTCAAAAACAATCCAGTTACAGAAAATATAAAGCGTAAACAAGGTAAAAAAAGTCAAGCAATAAAACAGTGATTTTCAGTCGACAATTTTACGCTTGACTAACAAATGACTAAAAGTCATTTACACTTCTAGCATTTGAAAGATATTCTTTTCCAGAGCAACATACATGGGTGCTTTCTAGTGTACAAATACCCCTTCTGGATATTTGGTTCATAATCTTTTTATGCAGTGATAAGATGAAAAATAAAATTGATAGCATATGAGCAAAATAAAATTGCATTAACAAACTCAACAACAGTGACAGTTCTAAAAAAAAAAAAAAAAAAAGCAGTCAGCATATAAAAATACTATTCCAGTCTATATTCTGTCACACTTCATGTGTATATGAGCACTTTAAAACTATTTTCACCTGAAAGAGTGAAAACTTCTGAAATAATACTGCTTATACTGAAAGTCAGACAGCCCAAATTTAAACAAAAGAAAAAGTATACAGGTGATAATGTCACTTCTTAAATTTAAATTAGTTTCCCAAAAGTCTCCAAAAGACAACAAAAGCTGTAACAAAAGCAAAAAGTTGACATGTTAAATATTTTATTTTGTATATGAGGCTTCTGGGTAAATACATGTTTTCTGCTTTTTTTGGATACTGAAATATGAATATCTTGCACATAGTGGCCATTGTGTTGCATATTAAATAACTGAAAGAAAAGTCTGACTTTTGCACAGTAGTGCAAGTTAATGTGGGCATGAGTGTACTCGTATATATGTGCAAACACATCCACATGTTTCTAAAGCTGAGTAGGTATGTATCTTCAGAAAAAGGCATGTCTATTGTGCAAAAAATTATCCACATTAAGCCTACGTCTCATTTCCCAAAACCAGAAATAACTAAGGCTTTGTCCAGGCATGCTCAATTCTGATCCTTACTGCAGCAGAAAAAAGCTTTCATTTTAGGCCTCCAATACAACAGTTCTATTCTACTCTGACAGAGGACTAACAGGTTTTTACACTCTTCTTTAATTCCAATTCTTTAATAAACTCAGTCACATGTATATTTATTAAGTCATCAAATTTACAAATAAACAGACTATCAAAGTACTACATTTTTTTATTTGCTGGCTTATTAGACATCAGCACATTAAAGATTTTAAGCTTGCCTGATAAACCTGCTTTTACTGACAAGGTTCAGCTTAATCATTTACACAAACATGAACTAAATAGCTACCTTTCCAGCATCCACACCCATACAAATCTAGGTCTTGGAGAGGAGTGGCAAAAGAAGGAGAAGCAGATTAAGACACCTCATGCTATACTAAGCAAAATCATTCAAAACAAATCAAAGCAAAACACCCAAACGTGCAACAGCAAAATGTTGTCACACAGTCAATCACCCATTCAAAAAACAATACCGGAATAGGGCCACTGCTAAAAGCAAACTGTAGAGGAGAGAAAGGACTTAAAAAGTGTGTCTAATTCAAATGGGTCATCTCTACAGAAGCACTGGCAAGGATTGTTTCAATACTATGATTAATACTAAGGGAGTAATATTCATAATATGAAACCTAAAGTTCATGTTATGAACAACCAAACTTTCCCCACTTTAAGAGCTTAAAGTAATAACCAATGGTAAAGTTCCAAAACATATACACAACCACTACACAATTACAGAAATTAAAATGTAAAAACAGCATTTCTAAGCATTGCTAAGCTTACAGTAGTTAAGTTCTTTACATTAATGATGAGAAGTGTTCAATCTTAGACTGCTTTCTGAATAATGCACAATTCAGGTCAGCCAATCAGAAGAGAGCTCATTTACATGTGCAGTAACAAAAAAGCCTGTTTAATTTTAATGGATGTAAAGAGAGAGAGATGACTCTTTAAGAAAAAACCATATAAAATCAGAAGTGAAAAAAAAACAGAAAAATGTAGGCTATGTGCCCTTTAATTACAATACATTTTCCCTTCCTGTACTCTTAGTGACCACAATCCTTAAAAAGCCAATATTGATTTTTTTTTCACTAATTATTAAAATTCTTCAACCATTCCCATACCTCTCCTTATGAAAGCCCAGTATAATTTGTAGGTACCATCAAATTAGGCGTTTGCCTCAAGCAAAACGTAACTGAATTAAACCAGGTATGCTGTTAATTTTATACATACATGTAATGTCTGGAGGCATAGAGGAAAAAATAAACGTTGCCTATGCTAACCTCACGTTTGCTGAGTTTGTCTGTTTGTGAGAGTACAAATGCTATTTTATAATCAGCTCTTCATGCCACTGTACTGTTAACATATAAAAGGTACGACGTGATCAACCCCTGAGAGTTTAATTAGAACTACAGACTTATGATGAGTGCTAAATATTATTTTCAAAACTTGAAAATGTTAAAAACATTCATTACGTTTAAACATTGCAACACAAACTGGTTCCTTTGCTGGTTACTACCGCATACTGCCACAGGTTACACCAGTTTATATGGCGGTGATTTGCAGGACAAATCCTACGGAATGATTCGTGTCACAGGTTTGCTTTAGGTCGGTTTGGACAAGAGAAGTTAATCAGCGATGAACTAAACTGATCACGGATGACTAACGCGCAGTGTCTGTCTCAGAGCTGGGTTTGAGTTCTGGGTTATAGGTGTGTAGTTTCACTGTAGATGTGTAAATGCAAATATAGGTCTTGCCTTTGCTTCTTTAGTACAGAAACCTAAATTAAAAAAAAATAAAAACTAACCTAATGTATGGTTAAAGTTTCTAGGCAAACTGAGCAGGTTTAGCGTGGGCAACTCCCGTGCGTAACGTCAAGTGAATACGTGAAACTCGAAAATACCCAAACACAAAGGAATAACATTTTTCGAAGACTTACCTACTCCATATTTCTCTTTTTTGGTCGGAATCCAGCGTGACATTGTGGGGAACACTATGGAATTAAACAAAATATACACACTGGGAACAGATAACACGCTATTCCCTGACTGGACATCTCAGTTCCGGTGTTGTACAAAGAAGTGTTTGCTGGGAAGTGTGTAAGCGTGCAGGCGCATGCCTAGCCTACTTTCTTCATGCTAACGGGCTGCATTCCTAATCAAACTTTTTGTTTGATTGTTCGAGCTTCCTTCACTAGGATCAAATCAGAGGTTATTGTAAAAAAATATTTTCTAAAGTATTACATGCAATAAAGTACTACATATCTATTAAATATAAAGGATTATATGCATAACCACCTGTAAATTTTATCAGCTACACATTCTCCTAGTTATTAACAATGGTGCTCACAGCCATATTAAATTGGCCATAAAGCCAAAGGAAGCCTAATGTAGTGCTGCATGTGTACTTTTGTAGACAGTACTAGGTTTCATTAGATGTGGGCTATTTTTGTCAATAAATTCAAGTCAGTTTTATTTATATTGCACTTTTTACAAATTATGTCAAACATCTTTGCAGAATCTAGATCTGAGTTCCTATTGAGCAAACCAAAGGCAACAGAGGCAAGGAAAAACTTCTTAAGTTAGAGGGGAACACATCCTTTGCAAGATAAATTTGTTTGAGTTGTTCAAATGATTTCAGAGTTGGCCCCTTAAAAATTTGTGCTATAAATATTAACCCCATATTTGTCCACCTCTCAAAACCTGCGTCCATAGTACATGTTATAAAATCTGGGTTTTTAGCAATATTTGTAGCTTTGCTGACAGATTAATTTCTTTTGTATTGTATTTTCATTATTTCTTTTATCCAATTATTTTGGATCTTTAGCAAGGCTCTTCCCCCTACTGTATTTTTAGATTCCGGGAACTAGTAAATAGCCAGCACCTTGCAATCTAAGAGGACGTGAAAGTTCATAATGAGAGATTAGTTTAGTAAGGTGCTCAGGGGCAAAGCCATGTATGGCTTTATATGTTAATAGTAGTATTTTAAAATCAATACAGATATTAACTGGAATGTCATTTAGACAGTATTGGGCTGATATGATCGAATTTTCTAGTTCTAGTTATAACCCTTGCTGGTGCATTTTAGACCAGTTGTAGTCTGTTTAGGGTCATAGTGGAACATCCTAATTGCAGGGCAGTAATCTAGTCCTGAAGTTATGAAAGCGTGGACTAATGTTTCTTCAATACAAGGTAACAAGGTGCGTTTCTTAGATTAGCGATATTTCGCTTCAGAGATTAAGAAAGGCTGTTCAAATAACATTACCCATATGTGAGTCAAAGGACAGAGTCTATAGCAACACCAACTATTTTTTAGAGTTGAGACAAGAGTGACTGGAGAATCAGCTAGGTTTAGCATTAGGCCTGTCAGTTTAATTCTAGCAACTTTTGGTCCTAAAAGAAGGACTTCTGTTTTCATAGCATTAAACCGAAGAACACTGTGCGACATCCAGACTTTAGAAGCACATAATCCTCTGAACCTGCAACCTTCATGTCCCCAGCACAGTGCCCTAACCACTAGGCCACCACTGCTCAGTGGTCAACCTATTGTCAAGGTCTCTTACCAAGTTTGAAGCAGAAAAATGGATGAGGGAGCAAATTCAGCAACCAGATAAAACAACTGGCTCTTTTGCCTACCAATACTGAGCCCTATGTTTACGCTGGCGACCGTGCATGACAGCTAGCATGCGTGTAGCTAGTCTGTTAAGGAGCACAGTTACTACAGTAGCTAAAGTAGTGAGAGTGGGTACGATGATAGAAAGAGACTTCCAAGCTGTTAAAGACTACTGGAGGAAACAACCCACTCACCAGATACCTAAGCAAGAGAATAAACATAAGCCGTCTTCCTCTTTAGGTGTCCTACATTCCAGAATGTCGCTGATGACCGTACCCCTTTCTGTGCAAAATCACCAGTGGGTCGCAGTTGTAGAAACCAGCATGAGAATGAGGAAATAACTGGATTGTTGGAAAAAGGGATTTTTCATCTATCTTGCTGCTCCCATAGTCCTAGTTCCAAAAAAGGATGATGGAAGTAGACTGTGCATAGATTATTAGGCCCTAAAAAAGAAAAACCCTCTGGATGGATTCCCAATGCCACAAATAAATGATATTTTTTGAGTCTTTACATGGTGCAAAGATGTTTAGCACTTGAAGAGTGGATATTGGCAAGTAGAAATGGATCTGAAGAGCATCCACAAGACAAAACAGTATGAGTTTTTGCATCTTCCTTTTGGACTTAAAAACTAAGCAGCTACATTTCAAAGAATGATGAATTGTGAAAGTGTTGTCTGAACTAGTTTGTAAGCAGTGTTTTATTTACACTGATGACATAATATTTACTAGAGACTTTCCTACTCACCTCCACCATTTACAGTTAGTGATGGCTCGTCTTAGAAATCCTGGATTCACGTTAACCCTAAGTGCAATTTATGTCAAAAATCCCCGGTGTTCTTGGGGCATGTCATTTCCGAAGAAGGTATTCAAATAGAAAAGACCAAAGTGAAGGCGATGAGTACACACCGTTAAGGCAGTACATCGCTTCTTGGGACTGGCCGGATGGTATCATCGTTTTATTCCAAGATTCTTCATGCTTTAAAGAAAGGAGGAAATACCTGGGTCTGGACAGATCAGTGTCAACGGGCCTTTGAAGACTTAAAACAAGCTCTGGTAAGTTACTGGTAGTAAAAATAAGAACTAAAGATAATAAAAATAGAAAAGGGTAGAAAAAGCTTGTAAATGAGCAGAGCCCAACAGGGTGCCACTCGCTGGGGGCGCCGGAAGTGAATATTCTTCTTTTTTTCCTTACACTAATGTCTATTTAATTATATTTTTTGTAAAGTTTACTTAATCTTATTGTGCTGTATAGTTTTTAAAATTATCTAATGTTTTACCACTCCTTTGCTGCTCTTACCTTTTGTACTGCTGTAGCAATGCAAATGTTCCACTTGTGGGACTAATAAAGGGTTATCTTATCTTAAGTGCGCCGGTATTAAAACCACCCAATTTTACACTACCTTTTAATGGCCAGACAGATGCCAGCGAAGTTGCTTTAGGGGCTGTTCTAACCCAAGACAAGGAAGATGGTGAAAATGTGGTCGACTATGCCTCCCGTCTTCTGCATGGAGCAGAAAAGAACTATTCCATGTTGGAGAAAGAGTGTCTCGCGGTGGAATGGGCTGTGGAGAAATATAGACAATATCTAGAAGGCAAACGTTTAATGGTGTTGACTGACCACGCCAAAAAGCATGCACTGCCCTGACATGGGTGTTCAGTCTACCCCGGCCATCTTCATGGCTTACTCGATGGAGCTTAAAGTTACAAGCCTTCAACGTCGTTGTACAATAACGAAAAGAGCAATGCAACGGTGTACCTAACACGCTGTCACAAAGCAGTGGGCTTCAAAGGGCAGATGCTCCACAGGATCCCCTGCACAACTGGGAGGAGATTGAGAATGCCCAAAGGGGGAAGAACCCACTCTACAGCCCCTGTGGGTAGAAGCAAAGACAACAACTGCCGGAGACACCCGTATTCACTACGTTAACCAAAATACATTTCTGTTCCGTTCCATACCTCAACCTCCAGATGGCAGGTTCTTGCAACTTGTTGTTCTAAGCGGGTAGAGTTGTTCCCTATCAGGTCGGCAAAAACACATATAATAGCCAGCATAATGGTCAAGGAAATATTCACCAGCTGGGGGACACCAGCTTACCTTGTTTCTGTCAGAGGACCCCAATTCATGTCGGAACTATTTCACTCCATCTGTCAGCAATGGGGGTTTGTCCAAAAGCTCACAACTGCTTACCATCCCCAGACTGATCTTACAGAAAAAGTAAACTGCTCCTTGAAGCTTATGATCTCTGCATACGTAAAAGGAAACCATAAGCAGTGGGACCAGTGGGTATCTGAATTCCATTTTGTTCTGAACACTGCTTGTTAAATCCTTCTAAAAAAAAACAGACCTTGACCCCTGCCAGCTTTCTAACTACTTTCTAACTAACCTCCCTTTTATTTCAGAAATACTAGAAAAGGCTGTAGCACAGCAGTTATGCTCATTTCTACATAGGAACAACATTCCTTAAATGTTCCAGTCAGGTTTTAGGCCTCATCATAGTACAGAGACAGCACTGTGAGTAAAGGTAGTAAATGACCTTCTACTTGCATCTGATCAGGGCTGTGTCTCCTTACTTGTGCTACTCTACCTTAGTTCAGCCTTTGATATTATTGATCACACCATCCTCCTTGACAGACTAGAAAATATAGTTGGAATTAAGGAAACTGCCCTTTTGTGGTTTAGGTCTTATTTGACTAATCAATATCAATTAGTAGATATAAATGGTGACTTCTCTACATGCACCAAGTTAAGTTTTGGTGTACCAAAAGGCTCAAATGTAGCCCCTTGCTTCTCTCCTTGTACATAGAATAGAATAGAATAGAATAGAATAGAATAGATGCTACCTCTGGGTAATATTATTCGAAAACATGGCGACAGCCTGGTGAGAAACACCAACTTCATGTAATTGAGGAATGTGTAAAAGCCAATAGACAGTGGATGCTTCCAACCTTCTACTACTCAACTCTGATAAATCAAACAGAAGTACTCTGTCTAATAGGGCTGCCTGCCGCTCGCAGTAAGCTGTCCAATCACACAGGAACTCTGGAGGGCCTTTTTGTTTCATCTTGCACAGCAGTGAAATATCTTGGTGTGATCATTGACCCCAATCTTTCATTTGAAGCCCATGTAGATTATATTACTAGGATTGCCTTCTTTCATCTCAAAAATATTGCTAAAATAAGAAATATAACACACATATAATACAAAGTTAATACATGATGCAGAAAAACTAGTTCATGCCTTTGTTACCTCTCGGTTAGATTATTGCAATGCTTTACTGTCTGGATGTTTTAATAGGTGCATAAACAAGCTCCAGTTAGTATAGAATGCAGCAGCAAGAGTTCTTACTTAAACCAAAATATACAATCACATCACCCCCATTTTATTTAATCTGCACTGGCTCCCGATCAAATTTCGCATTGACTATAAAATACTGTTACTGACCTATAAAGCACTGAACAATCTTGCACCACAATATCTGAGTGAACTCTTGGTCTCTTATGATTCACCATGCCTACTTATATCAAAAGGTACAGGTTTTTTGCTGGTTCCCCACATTGCAAAGATCACAGCAGGGGCCAGAGATTTTTCTTATAAAGCTCCACAGTCATGGAATAATCTTCCAAATTATGTTCAGGACTCAATATTTAAGTCCAGACTGAAAAAATGTTTGTTTAGTCAAGCCTTCTGTTAGTCCTAGATAGGGGGTAGATCTGGAGAGTTCTCAGGCATAAAGTATTCTGGTAAACTGGGATGTTTGGATGCTGTCGCCCCCCACTCTGATGTGCTCACTTAGGTTTGTTGACAGTTGAGTGGTTGTGCTGCCTTATTTCCTCATGTCTGTGCTTCTTTCCTAGGTCTCCCCTTTAGTTATGCTGTCATAGCAAGTCTTGCCGGAGCTCCTGCCTGCATTCAGACCACAATATACATAATTTTTAACGTCTCGTAACATTTCAGCATCACTAACAATCTCTCTCTCTTACTCTCTCTCTCCCCCTCTGTTGAGCTGCCCCGCTAAGATATCAGTGATCCTGCCCCATCTGCACCAGCCTGACCCGCTCTGATACCCTCTTACTGGTTGAAGTTTTTGCGGTTTTTAACCCACTCACTCCTGCTAAGGCGCCCATATGAACAGCCTTCTCCGCCAAAAAACTGATCTGAGCCATTGCGGCACCTGTACACAAGGAACTGCTGCTGCCCATTTACACTGAGAACTATTATTATTATATATATTTATTTTATTTACTCTTTTTCTCCTTTTCTTATCTCTTGTTTGTTATTGCTATCCGGTGTCGACCAGAGGAGGATGGGTTGCCCCTTCTGAGCCTTGGTTCCTCACAAGGTTTCTTCCTACAGCTAAGGAGTTTTTCCTTGCCTCTGTTGCCTTTGGCTTGCTCTTTGGGGGCTTGGACCTG
>JBBPDA010084345.1:0-12100 GCA_037974385.1 Arnoldichthys spilopterus
CGAACCACTAAGAGGGTATCAGTGCAGGTCAGGTTGGTCCAGATAGCAGAAAGGGGCAGGATCACTGGTATCTCAGCGGGGTAGCTCAAAAGGAAGAGGGAAAGAGGGAAAGAGCTCGACTCCAGTCAGACACTTAGTAAGATTGTTTAAATGAAGTGGGATGGTCACTGCTGTCGGCACAAAAACAGAAAATATGAATACTTGCACCAACAAACCAATATCTGAATACCCGAATAGTTGCTTCTAGCCCCACAATCCAACAGCTTTTGTGAGGTCTCTGAGCTTATCTGACTCATTATAAGTTGGGGCAAATGGTTCTAAAGCAGGATCAGGATATGACCCCTTAGACCCTCTCAGGGGATTCACACTCAGTAGCTATGGGCTCATATGAGTAGCCTCCCGAGGATCTGACAATGAAGAGCAGTGACTCTTATAGATCAGGGGTCTCTTAATTAATTTCCCAATTTAAACTCATATTTAATAATCAATAATGCATTGCAGAAATTTGTGGAGTTCCATATTGAGGTGATGTAACTGCTTTTTTCCTCAGCTGCAAATATGAGACTGAAGAAGAGACCTTCTCCTCTCTCCTTCTCCTCGCCTCCTGCTTCTCTTCTCTCCTACTCTACTGTTTCACTTTTTTCCTTCTCTCCTCCTGTTCTCCCCTCTTCTCCTCCTCTTTTCGTCTATTCTCCTGTTCTCCTCTCTTCTCCTTTCCTCTCCTCTCCTCTCCTGCAGGCTGTAAAGTAGAGTCAGTCTTCCTGAATGTCGAGGCTGTGAACACACACAGAGATAAGCCAGTGGTGAGTTCAGTGTGATGGATGGTGTTTAAGTCCAGGTCCAGGGGGTGACGAGCTGAACACCTCTCTTAAATCTGCGCTGGCACCAGAACTCCACTTCAAGTGAAGTTATTTTTTTTTATATAAGCGCTTTTTACAACTGACATTGTCAAAAAGCAGCTTTACAAAATCTGGGTCCGAGCCCCTAATGAGGAAGCTAAAATGAGGAAGCTAAAGGCAACAGAGGCAAGCAAAAACTTCCTAAGCTGGAGGAGGAAACCTTTGGAGGAACCAAGGCTCAGGAGCGGAACCCATCCTCCTTTGCTTAACACCAGATAGCAATAATAGACACTTCTGTGGTGTTAATAAACACTAAGGCCTTCTGGTTTCCAAGAGTGTGACAAGACAGAGAAATCACTCCTTTGATATAGTAAATTTTATTAAATATAATAAATTATATTAAAATGTAAAATTCAGAGAAATGACTCCTTACAGACAAACAGCCTTTTCATGTTAAACACAATTTCAGTTGGCAGATCAATGAGCACATTATTCATTACTTTAGTCTTATGTGAAAATATTAACAATAGCACCATTAAAAACAGCTGAAAACATCTTGTGATTATTCCTCCTCAGTAGGCATGGTAGTGTGTGTTGGAAGGCGATGCGGTCCTGTGATGCACACGCAGTAATGGAAAGACAGCCCCAATGCAGCTGTATCAGAGGTTTCTGTCTGCAGTGATTTTGCAGTTCCAGTGGATCCAAAACTTCCCAATGATTCACTCAGCATGTGATGAGTTCTCCAATGCAGTTGGACCCCTTGTATTGCCTGTTGTATCTGGCCCAACAATAGCGCTTTGTCAAATTCATGTTTCCATTCCTCACTTTTAGTTCACAGTTTCAAACTTTACATTAAGCAGCTTAACATAAACCTGGCTGGAGAAGTTCTAAGCTGGTTAGGTCATTTAAACTTCCTTGAATCCTGTTTTGCAGAATGTCAGTGTGGACAGAGATGCTGAAGATGCCCTGCTGACAGTTCCTGAACACATCTAGAGCTGCAGTAAGAACGTGAACGAGAGACTGGAATCTCTGTGTGTGAATGTTACTCTGGACATCACCCAGTTCATTACAGTGGCAGTGCATTAAAACTCCTGGATTTTAGTGATCAGTACATACAGATCCACACCAATCATGATCCAGAGGATAATGAAGTCACAGTGAGTTGAGGCTAACATGGAACCTGGGATTAAAACATTAAAAGTTTTTGGGAAACTGTGGGATTGAGTTGTGTGTAATAAAAACAGATTTCAGCTGTGTTTCCCTCTCAAAAACATTAAAAAACCTTGTAAATGATTTTAAACTGCAATCCTGATCTTCACTGACTGCTGTTACTAAGCTCAGCTCATAAGTTCAGCCTGACCTCACTCAACTGTAAACAAAAAGAGGGTGAACTATGAACACTAACAGTAAACAGTGTTTTCAATGCTAACCTTATTCATTTGGTGGTCCTTTTCTTCATGATGTCATAACAACCTCTTCCCCTACAGTTGTAAATGCAGATGAAGTTTTAGGCCTTTAAAGTTTTATTATGAATCAGTATAATAAATATGCAGAAAATTCTCATTACGTGAAGCTCCTGTAGCAAAATAATAATGATGTTTCTGAAAGTTCAATCTCCAATCACTGGGGGACTGTAAGAAAGGTCAGATTCTAAATTCTGTTGCTTTACACATCACATACACCGTCACTGCACCTTTAATGAGGCCACTGTGAAAGAACACCAGCAGAGGCAGACAAATCTCCATATCAAAGGCAACAGGACATTGATTTTTAAACTACACAAAAAGAAGGTTTTTTTTTGACAGTTCATTAACAGTAAATGAGTCACATATTACAGTGGAAAAATACATTAAACCATACACAGACTACTGAACCACCCCCTACCCTGAAGCACAGAGTTTCTCTAGTTTTTACATTGTTTCAATGTTCATTGATTATTGTTTATTTATTAATTATCTGTTTGCTGAGATTGATCAGGCTGTAATGGCCACTGCAGGCACTGCTCCACCAGACTGCAATCAGGTCCTGTTGTTCAGCCAGGCTCCTGTTCCTCCTGGTTTTGAGATGCTCTGGTGTGGATAGAGCAGGAGACAAGGTGTCTCCACAGCTAGAAGTAGAGCCTTACAAATCAAGAAGTAAAGTAATACTGTAATTCAGTCCTCTAGGCCATCAGCCCTTTAGATCTTCAGTCCTCCAGATTAGCAGCTCTTACCCAAAGTTTAGGTTTACTAATGTGAAGGGCAGGTTTTCTCACACCTGTGTACATTTCTCTGGATAGCAGAGTCTGTCAAACACTATAAATATAAACATAAAAGCAGATTAACTACAGGGTTCTGAATGCAGTGAAATGAGAGAAGACCAGTTAGGAGGGAACTGCAGAAATCCAGTCTATAGGTAACTGGTGCTTGTAGAGGATGTTGAGAAGTTTGTGCAGTCACTAAGGGTGTTAATCTCCTGATGTTGTGGGGCAGTTCATGAATACCAACATGCTCTACTAGTGAACATAATTTGATATGAAAAGTCAAGCTGACCATCAGGCATCACAGGAAGAGAGACAGAAAGAAAGCATTATTTTTCTCATAATTTCTTCATTATTATTTCTTCTAGACCTTATTACTGATCTTAAATACCATGAAATGGTTATGAAAGTGCTGGCCGATACCAGAGACATTGTTTCACCAGAGTTTGGAGAAGCTTTTGGCTCAAAACTAAACCTTTCATGTTGGAGGGGTACATGCAGAGCGTTTTGAGACAAAATAGTCCCTCAAAGTGGTTTAGTTCAGATACACTATTTTACTATCATCAGCATTGCATAAAAACACTCAGAAGACATGTGTGCTTCACTGGGGGGTTTACATACGAAATAAAATGGCTTTATTTGTATTGGAGACGTAACGTCTCATTTCGTTCACCACCACTGTAAAAAAAAAACACATGAACCATTTCACACCAAACCCACTCTGAAGGACTTTCCAAACACTGCATTTTAGTGAAATTCCCATTAATATAAATAAATTATGTATTAAAAACAAATTCATTTGAAGAAAGGACTGGCCTGTTTTCTGTCTGTATACTGTCTTGGTCTTTCTCCTGACTGTACTTGTTAAGATAAAGTTTTAATATTTAATAATTAACGTCAAAATTCTAAAAGGGATTGAACACTAGAACCCACACACGGTTTTGGCTTACACTAACCTGTCAATGCAGTCTGTGGCCAGTAGATGGCGGTGTAGATTTGTTTTACATATATACCATTAACTATATCACGCATGCACACACACTCCTCCCAGCACCTGTTGTGGCATGTTCTGTGTTAAATGTAGGAGAGTAATCAGCATTGTTAGAGGATCTGTTCAGCAGAGCAGTCGTCGTTTATAGACCGACCTAAAAATATTAGGAGAGATTAGAGAAAAATATCTTTTAACATTACAATATTTTATAAAAAATACATTTGACTAAATTATGTTATTGTCCCTTTCTCTCTCTCTTGCTCTCTCTCTCCCTTCCTGCTCCCTCCCCCCAAACTCCTTGACCTGTTGCTTCTCTCTTGGCGCCGGCTGTCTCGGACCCCACAACCCCCAAAGTCCCCTTTTTGCCCCCACACCCCCAGGTCGTGGGGTACTTAATTGACTCCAGCTGTTGCAAGGTGCCACACACACACTGCTGCACTTGCCACAGACTGCTTACTTTAACGCCTTTGCACTGTAAAGCTTGGTGGTTTACTTTAACTCAAATTATTTGAGGAAACCGATTACCCTCAATTATTTAAGTTTATAAACTTTTAACCATTTAAAAATAAAATATATATTTGAATTGGGGTGGCACGGTGGTGCAGTGGTTAGCACTGTCAGCTGGGATTGGCTGTAGTTTTCCCAAAACTCGGAAACGGAAGAAGCAGTTTAGAAAATGGATGGATGGATGGATATTTGAATTGAGTATGAGTAACTCATGTATTTATTGTTAAAATAACTTAGATGAATAAAGTTAAGAGCACTAAATCCATTTGGTTATTTGAACTAAGAGATATATGGTGTTTTAATGATTCTTAACTTATTAAAAACAGTTAATTGTAGTTAATTACTACATTCTAGTTGTACAAATAAACTGGCTAATCATTTAATTTAAGGAAACCGATTGCCTTAAACTATGTGTTTTATTAACACAGTGTAAACATGTCTAAAACAACTTGTTTAAGTACACTCAAATCTATGGAGTCATTACTACAAAAAAATCAGTTCTGAGTTTAGTGCATGTGAGTGAGTGATCTTAATTTTTTGGAGTTATAAGTAAAGTTAACTTACTCCTTTCATTAGTATATGTGGTTAGGTTTTACAGTATACTTTGCCTTCTACCTGAGTAAGTCTTCATTAACTCGAACAATAATCACTCACTCTCTTTCTCACTCTCTATAACTCTCACCACCTTCTCTTTTTCTCTTGTCCTTAAAAGTGATTTAGTTCAGATTCACTATTTTATCATTATTAGAAAACATGTGGACTGGGAGGTTTGGAGAAGAAATATAAAATGGCTATATTTGTGTTGTAGACATGATGTCTGCTTCCATTCACCACCACTGTAAAGTAACCCCAGTCTGAACCATTTCAAACAAGACATTTTCTCTCTTTCTCTCTCTCTCTCTCGCCCTTTCTCCTTTTTTTGATTTTTTCGAACTCCCTCTTTCTCTCTCTCTCTCTCTGTCTCTCTCTCCCTCTCTCTCTCTCTCCCTCCCCCATTCATTGATGCTATAACAGTAAAAATCAATCAATCAATCAATCAATAATAACTAATGTAAAGAAGTGATGATGTAAGTAAAGCAGTTCATAGTAGAAATGAAATAAATTGTGTATGTGTGGTCAGCAGAGGTGAGGCATTGCTCTGTGTTCTCCTAACATGGGAAGTTGGTGAGGGGTGCTGGCGGGGGTGTTGGGGTGGGGGGGTTGTGGGGTGTCTGTGAAGCTAAAGTTTGAATTTTCTGTTCCATCTTAAACAAGGAAGCAGTAACAGTGCAGTGGGTCAGGGTTTATCATCACCCAACCTGCCCGATGTGACCTGACCCAACCTTATCCAACACTACACACCTGCAATATTTTCAAACAAGCTGAATAACTTTTGCAACCTGCCTGACCCTAAGGCAAGCCAGGGTTCCCAAGGGGTTATGCACATCCCTACTGTCCAGCACCAGAATGTTACGACTGCACAATTTATTAAGTATTTAAGGTTTTAGGTGTACTTCACTTTCCTTAGTGCACACACCACACTTACACACACACACAGACAAACAAGTATGTTTGTATTTCTGCATTCTGCACCCTCTGTATCAAAGAGGGACCTGAGCAGAGTATGTGTGTGAGTGCCACTTCGATGCCCTCACTTGCAGTGAAGCTGAGGATGCTGTTCTCTCACTGCAGGAAGACTTTCTACACATCTTACAGGGCCAGTTCACAAATTAAAAAAATTTCCCCCCAAATTCAATGTAAGCACTGTCCTCCAGAGTGGGCTTCGTGTGAAATAGTTCAGACTGTTGTTTCTTTACAGTGGTAACCAGACGTCATGTCTCAACACAAACATAGCCATTTTATTTTTTCTCCAAAACCCCAAGAGAAGCCCCACAACTATTTCTATAAAATGCTAACGATGGTAAAATAATGAATCTGAACTAAATCACTTTTGGGGACTATTTTATATTTTGCCCCACAACGTCCTGCATGTACCACTCCACCATGAACGAGTTTAGTTTTAGGCCCCAAAGCTTCTCCAAACATCCTAATAACCATTTCATTTATGAACTTTCCATGAGGAGCTTTTAGAGGAACCAGAAGTCTGGCTCCATTCAGAACCACTGTCAACAGTTCTGACTCAGGGAGTTTCACACCAAACCTATTCTGAACCTCTCTGTTTATTAATTACCACTTAATTATGCCAGAATTTTAGTAAAATCACACACACACACACACACACACTACTCCCAGCACCTTTTGTGGCATGAGGGGTGGAGCTGCGGCTGAGCTAATTAGCCATGTTGCTCATGTAGCTCTTGAGTGTGCAACAGCCTGTGATGGAATTAACACAAGAACACAAGACAATTTTTTCCACACATTTTCATAACCAGAGGTCATTCAGTAGTCTTTACAGATATAAAATGAGCAAATGAAGCATAAAGGGTGAAGTAAGCAATAAACTCAGTACAGAAAAAAAGAGAATCACTGATTAACTGAAGGCAGTGGAAAACAAGGCAGTTTTAAGCTTAGCTTTTTAAGACTGGCCCAGTGGGGGGTGAGGGTGGGGATGGGGCGCAGATCTGATCTCCATGGGGAGCTGGTTCCAGCAGGGGACAGCATAATGACTGGATGCAATTTCACCCTTTTTCATCTCTGTGCTCCAATAGCTGAGATCCTCTAGATTGATGTTAACAATTATAGTGAGTTTGTGAATGTTTAGATTGCCGAGTGACCTATAAACAATGAGAAAGACTCTGAACTCAGTTCTATATTTAATTAGAAGCCAGTGAAAGAAGCTGAAGACTGGGGTTATCTCTCTTTACTTGGTTTTTGTTAGAATTCTAGCAGCAGCATTTGGAACAAGTTGTAGTTGTCTAATCGTATTTCTGTGGAGATTCAATAATCAACCCTGCAGGATATAAAGGGATAAATAAGTTTCTCTAAATCCTGCATTGACAAAAAACTCTAACCATAGCTATGTTCTTGAGATGGCAGAATGCTGTTTTAATAATTGTTTTAATGATCACTAAAACTGAGATCCTCATCAGTGATTACACCAAGACTTGCTCCTGCTTTGTGATCTTTATATCCCTATATATTGTTACCAAGCAGATCTATCTCTGCCTTGTCTTTATTAAAGTCAACTCAAGTCAATTGTATTTTTATAGTGCTTTTTACAACTGATGTTGTCACAAAGTAGCTTTACAGAATCTGGGTACCAGTCCCTAATGAGGAAGGAAAAACTCCCTAAGCTGTAGGAAGAAACCTGGGAAGGAACCAAGGCTCTGAAGGGGAACCCATTCTCCTCTGGTCGACAAAGGATAGTAATAATAGACAACATAAATAATAATCTCAGTTTAAAGAGGCAGCAGCATTTCCTTGTCTACAGGTCGGCCGCAATAGCTTTTGATCCGTTAGCTGGAGCATAGGGATGTCCATGTAGGTCCATGTAGCCCCACCTGTCAACAGGGGAAGAACCCGTGCCGCCTGTTTAGACAACTATAGTCATAAAGGCTTTGCTTATGGATAAGTGAAAACTGCTATGCCATATGGAGTCTCACAAGGTTTCATCCTCAGGGCTCTTCTGTTGAACATATACATGCTTTGTCTATGCAAGATTCTTTAAGTGTACAGAATGGTGTCGATAAAGACATAATAACCTCTTTCTTCTAGGTATGAATCTGAGGTCTGCTCCTGAGAGCCCAACCCAAATTTCTAATCTGTGTAGCAGAGTGCCAAAGGCTGTGCTGAGGTCTAGCATCACCAACACAGATATTTTACCTGTATATGTATTCTATACCTATGTTTGTATTCTATATATTTTGAGAGCTGTTTCAGTACTGTGATGTTGTCAAAAGTTTAACTGAAAGTCATCAAAGTAACATTCAAGTAAGCACTGATTGTTAACAACTTTCTCAATAAATTTGTCTATGAAAAGTAGTGTTAAAATAGATCTAAAAATATTGGATGTTTGGGATCCAGGTTACTTTTTTAATGGAGGGGGGGTATCCACAGTGACAAATAGAGCATGAGTATTGTTAATAACATAACA
Source organism: Arnoldichthys spilopterus (assembly GCA_037974385.1). Lineage (NCBI taxonomy): Eukaryota > Metazoa > Chordata > Actinopteri > Characiformes > Lepidarchidae > Arnoldichthys > Arnoldichthys spilopterus. The sequence goes on from JBBPDA010084345.1 coordinate 8,610, forward strand.
CAACACAGTAACACAACAGCACAGCAACAAAATTAGGTACTGGATTTTATTTATGAAAACCACATTTTCATAAAAGTTGTGACATTTTGTAAAATGCAATAAAAAGCAAAAATCTGTAGTTTGTAAATTATCTTGAACTTTTATTTAACTGAAATAAAATTAATAAAATACTTGTAATAAATAAATAAAATACTCAATGATCAGGCTAAACAACCTGATAAATAAACAAATGTTGAATTTGATGATGTTGATACATGTAGAAACGTCATACTATTGTGATATTTATTGCAAGATGAACACAGTCCACTGCTCCATCCAGAAATTGCAAGTAACACGAAGATAATACATATAAGTTCTATACAGAAGCTCATTTTAGATGGACTGAAAGACAGTGGAAACATGTGTTGTGGTCACATGAGGCCACATTTGAGGCCAAACATGTTTGTTTTTGTGAAAAACAGGCATTGAGAGCTCTGTGCCAAAGACAAAATGGACCATCGGTGCCCATGTGAAAATGTATTTTGGGACTATAGATAAATAAATACTGCCATCAAGGTGATGTCCTTTCCCAAGAGGTTCATGATTATTACAGCAAGAACATGCCAGGGCTCATTTTGCACAAGCTACAACTGTGTGGCTCTGTAAACACATAGTGTATGTCTGTTTCTGTCTCCTATGTATAGACCTTCATGAAGAGGAGTATCAGACAATGATGAACATGGCTTGTTGAACACTTGTCTTGTATCTTGTATAAACTCCATTTGCAGAACAGCAACAGTTAGTCTCCTCAGTTTCCAAAAGATTAAACAGCATAATTAAAAGGAAAGGTCATATAACATTGAGCTTCACACTCCTCTTCCTCCACTAAAGCTTTCCTCCATTCTGCCACAAAACTGTTAAATACCCCTGAATATACCCCCCCACCCCCAAACACCTTGTTTTGCAGCAGTGTGTTGTTGTCACTGTCCCATTTGGCTGGAGTGACTGTGAACTCCTATTTATGACTTCCTGCCTTTAGTGCGTATGTGTGTGTTTACAGGATGATAACTAAAAGGCAAAGCTGCTTCCTCTCTGTCTTCTCACTGTGTTGGATATGCAGTGTGAAAGTCCTGGTCCTCACCTGGCAGAACTGTTGTTCTTAGAACTGTTGTTCTCCACTGAGAAGAAAAAAGTCCTTTTGGTTGAAGCCCTTAGGTTCGGGGGGGAATCCTCACACTTCTTCATGTGTGTGAGCTTCACCAATTCCCACTGCTCTCCAGTATTCCCAGTTCCCATCCAGTACCTTCTTAATCCAGTCAGTTTAAGCCAGAGCTTGACCTTGAGAAGATCAGTAATCAAACGTGTTTGAAAATGTTTTCCTTTAAGCGTTTTCTTCAAACTTGTGCCCTTCTAACCATGTTGTGCTTACTGTGCTCCTTTAGCCATGCTCTTGTATTCTTCTACCTAGTCATTTACCTTCTAAATGAGTTCTTCTTTCTGTGCTCTTATAACTATGCTCTTATAACTGTTTTCTTCTATGTTCTGTCTAGCTAAATAATTACACACACACTCACACACACACACACACACACACATATATATATATATTAAAAATATAAAGATATAAGGTGTTTCACACACAATAATAATGTAAACACTGTTAATGTGTGCCATTTTGTGACATATTATCCCAAAGTATTTATGTGTGTGTATGTATGTGTTTGGTGGCATCTCTCTGCAGAGCGACGGAAGTACGCACATCTGGAAGAGCTTATGTGGTGGCGGCAGGGGTCTATGGAGCGGTGCCAGTTCTCTGGTTGGTGTGTGTGAGTGTGTGCATGTTTGTGTATGTGCGTATATGTGTGTGTGTGTGTGTGTGTGTGTGTGTGTGTGTTTGAATTCTCTCTGCAGGGGGTGGGTTCTTTGGGGTCTGAAACCCTGAAAAAACAAGCAGTGCAGTAATGAATTCAGTGTGTTCTTCATTGCAGACACACTGACACCCTTCTCTCCTTTCCTTTCCTCTCCTCTTCTCTCCTCTCCTCTCCTCTCCTCTTCTCTTCATCTCTATTTTCTTCTACTCATTTCTCTTCTCATCTCCTGTCCTCTCCCCACCTCTCCTCTCCTCTCCTCTCCCATCATCTCCTTTGTTCTCCTCACCTCACCTCACCTTTAGCTCTCTTCTCTTCTCTTCTCTTCTCTTCTCTTCTCTTCTCTTCTCTTCTCTTCTCTTCTCTTCTCTTCTCCTACCTATCTGTACTACACCCACACTACACACAAACAGAATGAGAATGAGTGCGATACTGAGAGAGTGTCAGTAGGGGGTGAAGTGCCCGGGGAGTGTGAGAGGGTGAAATCAGAGCCCTTGCTGGGCGGCTGAACAGGTGTGGTCCCACCTGGCCAAACCTTCAGGGCAAAAGCACCTTCTGTCCTCCCTTGTTCCACCTGGCTCTGCCTTCTGCACTGGGACCTCCATGTCCCCAGACATACTCACACACTCTCCCTCCTTGTCTTACCCATTACATAACACAGTCTGGAAACAATGCAGAATCTTTCTAGAATTCCCTCCAGAATACAGTGGAGTTTTCAGGCTCCATTTCTTCAGACAACAACAGTAGCCATTTAAATTTCCCTTCCACCTTTCTCAACCCAACTATCCTTTGCAAAAGAGGGAAAAAACATTTTGAGATCAGGAGCAGATGAGTCACATAGAGAAGAGATGAGACTTAAGTTGAGTTCTGAATGTGAGCAGAGGAGTACATTAACAGAAGCTCTGGGCAAACGAGTTCCACAGCTCAGGGGCTCTAATCCTAAATATCCTGGGACTCATGGTGGTCAATTTACATCTCATTACTGTCAGGAGATATCCCAAAAGATGAGAATCTAAAACTGTGAGTAAAGGTGCAGGGCTGCTCCACCTTTACCATAGAGAGTTCAAAGTCCATTTTTCTAAAAACTAGATGAAAGGTGGACCACACCACATGTTTCACTGTCTTTTGAACCATCTGAGGTAAGCTAATGTCCAGAGAATATGGTGTTTCTGTATAGAAGTGAAGTTTGTCTTTCTCTTTGCATAATAGACAGGTTGCATTTACAGATGCAGTGGCGGCCTGTGTTATGTGGCAGCAATTTTCTGAAGTCCCTCTGAGCCTATATTTACCACAGCAGCATGACTATTTTTCATGCAGTGCCTTCTGATGGCTTGAAGGTTTCCAGCCTTGTCAAGTCAAGTTTAGTACATTTTATTTATAAAATTTCTAAATAAATTCCATAGAGTTTTTTTTTTTTTTTTTTGTTTTTACAGAGGCCGATTGTCTTCCTACAGCTTAGGGATTTTTCTTTTAATAAAATTAATGACAGCAAAAAAGGATAAAAGTGACTGACAGCGATGGTCTAATGAAAATAAATGCTTTTATTTTCATATGTCATATGCCAATCTAGTCAAGTCAAGTCAAGTCAAGTCAAGTTTATTTGTATAGCGCTTTTTACAACTGACGTTGTCACAAAGCAGCTTT
>JBBPDA010084356.1:0-12099 GCA_037974385.1 Arnoldichthys spilopterus
TGTGTGTGTGTGTGTGTGTATTTGTGTGTGTGTGTGTGTGTGTGTGTGTGTGTGTGTGTGTGTGTGTGTGTGTGTGTATTTGTGTGTGTGTATGTGTGTGTGTGTGTATGTGTATGTGTGTGTGTGTCTGTGTTTGTGTGTGTGTGTGTGTGTGTGCGTGTGTGTGTGTGTGTGTCTGTGTGTGTGTATTTGAATGATCACAGGAGGCTGTGCAAAACATGAAGAATGTTTTAGGAGCTGTTTATGCTGGCGAAGCTGTCCTGACATGTCCCCACCAGTCTTTGTTAAGGGCCATTTTTATATTTAAAAAACTTGCAAATTGTAGGCATTGTGATTTGGGTGTGGTCTGTGAAAAGACAGCACATCAGCCTTTAATTTATGAGCTACAGCTGCATATTAATGCTAATTAAACCCCAAAATAAAGCAACTATAACCATCTATGAGGGTAATCTCATTGTGTAATTGTACCTCTATATGAACTTGTATTGATACAAGTGTGTGATAGTTAATTGAAAAAAAAATGAAAAATAAAATCTGAAGTTAATAAACGTGCACATTTACATAAGCTGCACTGCCGTAATCCATTTTAAGCAGTGTATTTGTCAACAGGTTAGTTACACTGTTGCTGCATCGTTAATGTGTAACAACGCAGTTGTTAGAGACACAGTATAAAGTGGGACTTACTTTGTGAGATATATGCTGCTGTTGTGTACATAGTGCCACATTGCAGAAAGTCTGAACTTTGGTTACAAGTCAAGTCAAATCAAGCCAAGTGTGCCAAATGTCCTTTCACTCATCTACTCATCTACACTGTGAAATGGAATATGGTTCCTCCAAAAAAATGGAGACAAGACAGGACTACAAAGTGCAAAAGATAAAGAAAGCACAAGACTTGAAAAATACATACATTACAACAGTCTGGTGCAAGTGCAGCCAACGAAAAGCAGAAACAGTGGCCAGAGAGGGAATACAGTATTGTGTCAGATACAGTATTCCAGCAGCATAGTAATTAAATGTGCAACAGTGCAGATTTATGGGCTGAGGTGTAACAATAATACATTACTGTGCAAAATTGCCAAAAAATAGCAATGGAACAAAATATGTAACCGTATATAAATAAAGGGAATGATGTAGTGTGAGTTTGTTTATCAAGGGGGGTGACAGTTCAGGTATTGAATCTTGTTCATGGGGGAATGGTTGAAGTTTGTATATTTCAGGAAGCTGTGTGCATGTGGGGTGTGCAGCTCTAATATAGTAATCTAATAGCTGAAGAAACCATCCTGGCAGCAAGGACCCATATGCTACAGATCCCTTCTGCCATACAGTAGAAGGGGGAAGAGAGTGTGGGAGGGATCGGTGGGGTCAGCCACAATTCTAGTGGCCTTGCAGATGCGGTGAGTTGTGTAGAAGTGCAAGACAGGAGGGAGAAAGACCCCGATGATCTTTTTAGCTGTTCTCACTATCCACTATCAATATTCCCAAACCAGCCTGTGATCCAGCTGTTCAGCTTGCTCTCTGTAGTCTCTTTGTAGGATGCGGTGAGGATGGCGGGGAGTGGGGTGAGCGCTCCTCAATCTCTGGAGGAAGCAGAGATGCTGCTGGGCCTTCTTGGCAATGAAGCTGGTGTTGAGGGTCCATGTGAGGTTGTATGGAATGTGAAAGCCAAGGAACTTGGTGTTCTGGACAAAGACCACCCACAGATGTTCAGTGTAGTACACCCATGTGGGCTTGTCATATTTATATCCTTAAACAACGTGCAAAAGATCTCATGGGTGGACCATTGGAGGCGTTAGATGAAAAGTGGCAGGATTTGTTTAGAAGTGCATATTGTGTATCATAAAAATCTCGACAGGAATGCTACATTCCCACTACAAAATTGTGCCCTGAAAAGTTATTGGAGATCACCAGGAAAAGCCACAGACTCAAGATAAATTGACATTTGCTCGGGGCTCACAACAGGCTCTCAATCTTTATGTGTCAGTTGTTCAAAGAGGCCATCCGAGAGACTCACCGATGCCTAGCAGACACTCCAAAGGTATCAAGCAAGCCACAGTGTGAGGAGAAACCCAGGAGAGAAGTTGTACAACAGCAACATTGTTTTCTTTTTCCTTCTTGTATTTTTTTTGTTTGTTTGTTTTTGCTATACATCATCGCACAAACAACTTGGATCACTCGCTTCTTGCAGACATTCATTTCTGGAAGAAAATATCCCTCTCATGCCATGGTATCCGTGTCAATCCCCACGTCAGTTCTCACATGTTTTGGAGACCAGACTGACTTGTTGGATATTCCTCCTGCTGAAAAGTCTTGTATGCCCCATCTCACAGTCATGCAGTGTGCAAACCACAACAGCTTCTAGATTCCTGATTATAAGACGAGTTGTGTAGTGTGAACACTACAGTGATCTGATGCCTTGAAAGTCATGGAGTGTGTCCATTACTTTTGGTGCTGGTCCAGAAAAGGGGTCAAGCACTCTTAGGCCATAGGGCACATAGAGCATCTATCTTAATTTTGGGCATCTGTATCACCTGAACAGAAGCGGTGCTACGGGATTAGCAAGTCAGTCATTTTTAAAAAAATTTTCTATTTTTGTTTTTTGTGCGAGCTTTTTACAACAGACATTGTCACAAAGCCACTTTACAAAGTCCGGGTACGAGCACCTAATGAGCACGCCAATGCAACAGAGGCAAGAAAAAAACTTCCTGAACTAGAGGAAGAAACCAAGACTCAGTAGGGGAACCCATCCCCCTCTGGTCGACAACGGATGGCAATAAAATAAAAAAGTGAAAAAATAAGATGATTCTTCATCCTTCTGGTCTATGCAATCAAAATAAGTCTGCTCACTTCCTTAACCCTCTTCCAATTTGGGGTGAATCTGGTCAATTTTCACCTGGTTAATTTAGTGTATTTAAAACTTAATAACTTCAGATCAGAAGGCGATAGAAACATTATTCATACTGGAAACTGCTAAAAAAAAATTCCAATTTCTGGAAATTATGTTTAATTCTGGAAAATTAGAGGTTTTTATATTTTATTCTGAGTATAATGTGTTTTTTTTGTTTAAGAAAAAGAAATGCATAGTGTAGTAAATCTCTTTACTTTTGAATATTTCCCAAACCACATTGTAGAACACTTCCAGATTTCAGAACGTTCATCCCACACCTGTTACCTGTTACACCTGTGTGCTGTTCTCTATCCAGAGCTGTTGAGCTGGTACCAGAACTGTACACTAAAACTGTACTTCTGTACTTTTGTTTACTTTTTTCAATTTTCCAGCTGCTCTCTCTCCCTTAGATGAATGCACCTTTTGAAGGGTGGGCCGTCAATAACAAATCATTGAAGCTAAATTGGTCATTTGTCTTTGCTGCTGTGGGACACCGTGCGCATTTGAATGAAGGCCTCCGTTGCCCTTTGTTGACCCCCGTTGCAGACAGTCAATCCTTTCTTTTTAGATGAAGATTCTGCAGCGAGCCCCCTGATAAATAAGGCTGCGAAGAAACTGAAACAGATAAGAGGAACTTGAGTGAATCTCTTATAAAATATTTACAACAATAAAATGTCAAAGGATAGACCGTCAGAAAACTACCGCAGTACCATGGGCAAACTGATCACGACTTACAATAACAACAAGTTTGACAGAAAGAAGGAGTAGAAAAAGAAAAAAACAGCAGAATTGCAAGAAGTACAAATGCAAGAAAGAGGACTGGTTTAAGGCCATGAAGCAGTGTTTACACATAAAGACACAACAACATGAAGAAAGGATCCCAGTAGTGTCCCCAGCGCAGTCTGACAAAATAAATTATAGCTGAAGGAGCCCTTTTAAAAAGCCAGGTGTTATTTCCGCTTCAAATCAGCTGAACTGAAGGTTCTTTTATACCTACAAAACAGTTGCTCGCCTTTATGAATTCTGCACAAAAGTAAACACTGGCTGGTCTGCGATTCAAGTCATGAATCACTTCATAAATGTTCAGAAATGGAGGGAGAACAAATGGAGCTAAAATCTCTCTCTCTCTCTCTCTCTCTCTCTCTCTTTATTTATTTATCTCTCTCTCTCTCTCTCTCTCTATTTATTTATTTTCTCTCTCTCTCTCCCGCTCTCTCTCTTTCTCTTTATTTCTTTCTCTCTTTATGTCTTTCTCTCTCTCTTACTCTCTCTCTCTCACCCTCTCTCTCTCTCTCTCTCTCTCTCTCTCTTTTTATTTCTTTCTCTCCCTCTGTCTCTCTCTCTCTGTCTCTTACTCTCTCTCTCTGTTTATTTCTCTCTCTCACATGCTCTCACTCTCTCTCTCACTCCTCTTTTTGTCCCTGTCTCACTTTTTCTAATTCTCTCCTCTTCTCCCTCTCTCATGCTCTTTTCTGTCTGTCTCTCTCTCACTCTCTCTCATCACTTTTTGTCCCTGTCTCACTCTTCGTCTCATTATCTCATTTTCTCTCTCATCTCCTTGCCTCTCTCTCTCTTTTCTCCTTCTCTTCCTTTTCCTCTCCCTTTTTCTCCTCTTTATGTCTCTCTCTTTCACTCTACTCTTTTTTGTCTCTTTTGTTCTCACTTTTACTCATTCTCTCCTCTTCTCTCTCATTCTCTACTTTCTTTCTCTTCTTGTTCTGTCTCTCTCTCTCTCTCTCTAGCTGATAAAGAGGTAATCGAGTGGAGTTCCTCTCCACCCGGACTTTGCTCTGAGAGCCATGCATATTTCATTTGGTTTGCACATTATCAGTGAGCTTTCTCCACAGGGTTTCCACACCCCGAATACACCACACACCTTAAAAAATAAATGTAGTCATGACTTAAAAACATTACTTTTAGAGTGGAAGCTGCTCAAGTGAAGATAGGGGCAGGATGTTTGAGTGGAAAGTGATCGATATTTTTTGTAGAGGAAGGCACATGTGTGACTGCAAAGTTTTGTACACAGTGGGTGTGGTGGTGGATGTAAGGGAAAATTTTTTCAATGTGGGGTGTATACGTGATCGCAAAATTTAGTTGATGGGAGGGTTGAAGGCTGCAAAATCTTGTTGATGTGGGTGTGTGCATGATCAAAAAACATAGTTGACTGGAAGAGGGGCTGAAAGGTACATGACTGCAGAAAAACTTTGTCGAATGTTGGTGCAGTAAAGCAATATTTGGTCAGTTTTTGTTAAAGGGATGGGGGGCTGCATATTTTTATCAATGGGGGAGGCTGTTTTTGTACTGGACTTGCCAGAAAGACCCTATGGCCAAAGAGGCAGATGCTTGAGCACCTAAATCCACCCTTTCGCACACACTTCCACACAGATGCCTGGTTAATACCTAAAGCAGTGGTTCTTAAAGGCCTCCGGGCAGCCCACATTATTTCTGCACCCCAACTAACAACACATAAGGAAAGAGCAAGAACGTGGACCATCTCAATGGCTTGGCACGCAATAATAAGATCCGAAATCAAATTTTGATTCCTCTTTGTTCTATTCATTCATTTCATTTAATTCCGAAAACATCACAAATGTAACGAATAATGAACGACTTTTGCAAAGGATGTGAGAAAAGTCAAGTCTTTCCAGAAGGGATCTCTAATCAGAAACGAAAACTGTCAATTTCACTTGGTTAAATCATTCTTGCATCTGGAAAAGCTTTACCAGGCAGCTCAGGGAACAAACCCAGTGTAAACAGCAAATTCTGTTATTCGCAAAATTAAAACACACCAGCGTTTACAGAACAACAAAGAAATTAAGATGCCCCAGAATTAACCTGGGGAAAGAAGTTATTTTCTCATCTATTCAGTTTTCAGTCTCAATAACAGGCCTCTATCAATTTGTCAATTCATGTTTTATTGATTCTACTTTTTTTTATGAATTTAAATGAGTGGCCTCTGGATTTTTGATTCCGAACTGCAGGCAAAATGTAAATAAAGAACTTGTTTGTGAATAATGAACAGCTTGTGTTTATGTAGTATTTTAGTTAAGACTTTTTAGACTGTTACTTGTACTGGGGGGGGCACATACAGAGCTGAGGGAGGCACATCCCAACCTGTTTGTTTGCCCATATACACTGATCAACCATTACATTAACACCACTCACAGGTAAGAAAATGACATTGACTACATAGTTATATAATTACAGTGGCACCTGTCAGGGGGGTGGGATATACAGTATTAGGCAGCAAGTAAACAGTCAGTTCTTGAAATTGATGTGCTGGAAGCAGGAAAAATGCACATGCATAAGGATCTAAGCTGCTTTGACAAGGGCGTTATTGTGATGGCAGGAGTGTTCAGTAGTTAGTACATACCCAATGTGATCTAAGGAAGGACAACTAGTGAATCAGTTATGGGCACCCAAGGCTCACTGATGCATATGGGGAGTAAAGGCTAGCCGGTCTGGTCCGATTCCACAGAAGAGCTACTGTGGTTTAAAAAGTGATGCTGACTCTGATAGAAAGGGGTCAAACTACACAGTGCACCACAGTCAGAGCTGTTTTAGCAGCAGGAGGGACCTACTCAATATTATGAGCGTGAGCAGTGGGGGCCTAGTAGTTAGGATGCTGCCTTTGGGACCTGCAGTACCAGCCCGGGCACTACTGAAGTGCCCTTGAGTGAGGTACCATCCCACTACACTGCTCCCCGGGCACTGTTGATAGCTGCCCGCTGCTCCATGTGTGTATGTGTGATGGGTTAAATGCAGAGGTCACATTTTGTTGTGGTGCTTGAGTGTGTTCACAATGACAAATAGTCACTTTTACTTCACTTATTAGGTAGGTGGTTTTAATGTTATGGCTGACATCTATCAACAGCAACCAGGGAGCAGTGTAGCAGGACGGTACCTTGCTCGAAGGGAACCTTAGTGGTGCCCGGACCGGAACTTGAACTTCAAGGTCCTACTTCAAGGGCAAGGTCCTAATCACTAGGCCACCAATGGCCACAGTTTTTTATTCATTTCAATATTTTTTAATTTATTTTAATGGCCCAGCTCCTGAAACATCTTCCAGAATGTCATGAATTATGTGTGTTATGTATCACTGTGGAAAAAAACATGTACTGCCTGTTACTGGTTGCATCCACATGTTAAGATTTTTTTTGTTTGTTTGTTTGTTTAATTTGACTTTGTTGGATTTTTATCTACTCATTTTTACCCTAAATTTGCTAAATTTGCAAACCTTTGACTCTTTTTCCACAATATTTTGAAGGATTTGTCTGACTTTCGGCTGTTTTTTTAATACCTGTGTTCTTGCTTATAAAAGATGTCCATATGCCTGAAGGGGACATACTTGTAAATAAAGGTTAATATATCTAAAAGGGCATTTACTCCTTTGGATACTGTTAATAAAAGACTCACGTTCCCCAGGCGCTGATACGTTTGTGGTGAAGTTAAGGCCGAGAGGGAGAAGGAGAGTTTAACTCTGGTTAAATTCATCGACATTAGCAGGCTGCTCAGCACTGCATGGCCTTTGCTTTCACACAACTGTAACAGAAGGTAGCTTTCAAAGCCTGGCATCTTACTAGGATATCGTGGTCAGTGAGAAGGCTGGGTCTCAGAGCCTCGTCCTTCTTGATGTCTCTGAAGGGCAGCAACCCTGACTAGCACGCGATCTTTGCTCGAGATGGCCACTCTTTCGGCGGCTTTCTGTTTGCTCCTTTCTCCTTGGTTCAGTAATCTCAGAGCCTGTAGATTTCCCCGCCTGTCACGTCTGTTTACGACTGATCAGGTCTGATGCTTCCACCCCAGTGGTCCCTTAGCTTTCCTAGGCTACGAAAGCCCGGCTAACCCGCCTAGGCTAGACACACAAAGAGATGGCTGAAAGGCTATTGGACACAAGAATTATCAGTCTGCAAACTTTGGGCACTTTTGAAATATTGGTTCTTAAGGCTTGTTGAACTGATAGAAGAGCAACTTTCTAAACAGAACCTGCATGTCATAGTCAATTATTTTTTTTAAAAAATGACAGAATTTCTGCATAATTTGACATTCAAACATTCTCTAGTTTGACAGCTCAACCCCCATCACCAGCTGTGTATTAGCTCTATTGTCCCAAAAAAGAGAAAAACAGTTATTTTTCAATTATCCATCAACTTCATTTGGAGGGGATTTGTCCTCTGGTTGTAATATTACCCCTAGACATCTGTAACACAGGAGATACTGTATGCAAAAGTCTTGTTGAGTTACACTTTGTTGTCAGAACAAACAAGTGACAAAAGCTGATTTGTGCACTTTGACCTCAATAATTCGCTGGATACATGTTCTTAACATATATAAACTATATTCCTGCAGGCTATTGCTTGCCTACAAAATGCACTTTTCTGGCAAATCCTTATGAACTGTATTGTATTGTTCCCACTTTGTTAAGACTTTTAAATAATGACTGGAGCATACATTCTATTTAAGGTCTAGAGTTTATGGCATTAGAGCTAATTAGAAATGAATAAGTCACTAATACTTCAATATGTGATCCATATTCTAAGGCAGAGTTGCAGCCATAACTAATTAGAGGCTAAAAAGTGCTAAACAAGTTTTTAATGAGCCAATTTGCATAACTAAGCCAGTATCTATTTATGGACTTTTTCTCCCCTAAATAGTCGATTTTATTTCTATTGCACTTTTTACAACTGATGTTGTGACAAAGCAGCTTTACAGAATCTGGTCCAAGCCCCTAATGAGCAAGCCAGAGAGGACACAGGTGTAACAAACAGAAGAAAAGAAAAAAATCTCAGTTTAAAGAGGTGGCAGCACTTCCTAGTGCAATAGCCACAATGTCGTCTGATCAGTTAAGTGAAACCTAGGGTTGTTCATACAAGCTCTGCTCATTAGGAGTGAGTGGGTTCCGGCAGTAAAAACCTCAATCAGAAGTAGGGTATCAGGATGGGTCAGGCTGGTCCTGACAGCAGGATGGGACAGGCTCATTTGTATCTCAAGGGTAACGTGTAAATAGTGATAGCTAAAATTGCTTTAATGCATTTTGAAAGTTTTAGTAATAAAATAATCCCTTATTAATGTAATAAACTCAAGATGTGACCTGGCACAAGCAAAGACCTATAGGAATAAATGCTGCCAATTATACACATATAAGGTGTGAAGTTTATGTGATAAATTCATGCTCAGTCTTTTGCATAATGTAGACTTAACTAGGTGTTTATTGTGCATTATCACTAATGCAATTATTACTGATTTTCACACAACAGACCTCCAATTAAGTCATAATTAAGTTAAAATGATTATATTTTAATGCATTGAATAAATCATTTTAAAGTGTCAAATGTGAGCTTTACCGAGCAAACACCAAGAACTTCATTATTTCTCAGTGTTTTCTTAAAAATACAATGTCAACAAACCATTTTATTCAGTTTACACATCCTATACCAAAAAATGTTCTCAGTTCTCAAAAAAACCTTTTTTGTGTATTTCTGCAGGCATTTTCGGCCATAACAGCTTCCAAAACCCCTGTGAGCATAAGTACTGTGGTTTGGGCAAGCACTGTGTGGTGGACCATGAGACTGGCCAGGGTCAGTGCCAGTGTCTGGAGCACTGCAAGCCACACTACAAACCCGTGTGTGGATCAGATGGCAAACTCTACCAGAACCACTGTGAGCTACACAGGGCTTCCTGCCTGGCCCACCAGAGAATCACCATCGTGCACAGCGAAGAGTGCTTCTACAAAGGTAAGACGTACGGTTATAGCTGCTTTATAGGAATCATAAGGAAAACCATCATGCATTTCAGAGGGCCTTGAGTAACACTGGCCCCCAGTGAACATCGGCCCTATTCAAGCTTTTTAGAAGCTTTGCTTTTGATAAGAATGCTAATGGAGAACCAGGCTGAAGAAAAGATTAATGCATAAATGCTGTAGGCTACTTAGAGAAGGAACCAAAGTTATAAAGGAATAGTTAAAGACTTGCTCAAGAGCCTAGAATTGCACTGGAAAAAAAAACAAACAAAAAAAATTTGCAATACAAGCTTATTTGAAATAATGTCTGGCCACGCCTCTTTATATTGATAACGAATAAATGAGAGCAGTAACTCTGCCCTTTCATTTTAAAATGAAGTTCATACACCAACTTATGTCAACGGATCAATAATGGTTTGCATTCATAATCTAATCTCAAATTGGAGAGTTGCGTTTGCTAAGCCATGGGCTTTTTGCAGGCACTGTGGTTAAATTAGCTTATAAAGAGATTGGCCTTTGTGGTGCATAATCAGAGAAGTTGCAGCCATTGTAGACTTTGAGATAACAAAATGAATTATTGCATTTTTTTGGAACAGTTAGGAGGAATGTTTGATTGTAATTTGCAGTTTGGAACTCTGTCAATCAATAGTTTACTTTCTCTGAGTTGAGAGAAAAGTGTTAGAAACCATAATTATATATTGATTATAATTTTATAGCATTGGTTAGCTAATCTACCACAGTACAACAACAGAGCCTAGGAAATCACAATGTCCAAAGAAGACCAAGAAGTCTAGGATCAAATCTGCTCTCAGGGTTCTGGGATCAGTAGCATGTTCCTGTAGCAAATGAAGGATCTGACCTTCTGTGAAGATATATACAGTAGTTGTGTAGGAGTTTATTAGTAACTGTGAGCTGAAGAGGAGCAGACACCTCCCCAAGCTCAGCTGCACATACTGAAAGCTGTTTGGTTCATTTCCAGGAGAGTGCAGGTTCAGTCCCTGACAATGCCAAAGCCTTTCTATTGCCTCATTACTTGCCATGGAATGGAATTGTCACGTAGTGTTAATCTTCAAGTGTGTTGAGATACCCAACGACGTTGTGTTATTAGCAGCTGGTTGGATTCTAGAGGAAGCACATGCTAGCAGACACCATCATAGGCACCTGCTTTGGTCTACAGTCATTGTCCATCCCACCCTCCACCCTCTGGTTCGAGGCTCTGTGAGCCATGTGTCATTAACACACAAGCATGTATTGGAACAACCAATCAGCTTGGCTTGGCTTTGCTACTTTTTATCTGCATCAAATTCCAGTGCTTGAGGACTGATGTTCCACACAGTTTGGTAGTTCTTCACCTCAAAAACACACTCACTTGACCTGGCACTTAAAGGATCAGTTGTATTACATGTGTTTAAGCAGGAAAACCGTTGGATGCTGGCCCTAAAATTGGACAACCCTGAACTATAGGTTCCAAGACTACTTTTTTATTATTGATGAGTCATTCAAAAAGTAATAAGATAGTTGTCTAGTCCCCCTGCCAAACAAACTTTTTTCTTCTGTTCTGGCATAGTGAGAAGTCTATTGGCAGATGTTAGGTTCTGAGGTATGAGGTATCCACTGCAGAAGAAAGCAGGAGAAAAGGTCAGGCAAAGTCATACAGCCTGCTGTACAGTACAACAGACATTTAGAAAATTAAATTGAAGAAAAAAAAAATCTATTGAACTTTTATTAAACGTATGCATCACACTGCAGCATCACAAACAAACGTTGGGACAGGGGCAAATTAAGAGTGGAAAAAATTCAAGTGGTAACAGAGAGAGAGTCATAAGTGGATATAAATGGAGCATCTACCAAAAACTCAGTATTTGCTAACAAAGATGAGTCATGGCTCACCACTCTGTGTCAAACTTCATCAGAGAATTGTCAGTCAGTGTACAAAGACTTTTAACATCTATAGTACATATTGCAAAAAAATGTACTAAATCTGAAGGAATCTCAGCATATGCCTAAGCAAAGCCAGAGATCACAGTTGAATGTACCTGATATTTGAGCTCTCAGAAGGAATTTCATGAGAAGAGATGATCCAAAAGCCTACATCGGTCATTGAACATTATTGGTAACTAGCGTATATTTAATGGTACCGCTGATGCAGAAGTGCATATTAGATTTTAGAGAGACAAATGTTGTCATGAAGGTGATATTTTCAACCAAGAAGTTTATGATTATTTTAGCAGGGCAATGCCAGGCCTCTTCTGCGCATACTACAACAGTGTTGCTTCATAGAAACACAGTGCATGTGCTTGACTGGCCTGGAACACTGGAAATATTTGTTGTGTTTTTTCAGTTAAAGGTTTAAAATAAATTAAAAAATGTAAAAATAAATTGAAAATATTATTAACAGTTATATATATACAGTGGTGTGAAAAACTATGTGCCCCCTTCCTGATTTCTTATTCTTTTGCATGTTTGTCACACTTAA
>JBBPDA010084367.1:0-12098 GCA_037974385.1 Arnoldichthys spilopterus
AGTTATTTCTGTGACCATTGTGAGTTTTTCTTTCATTGACTGAAGGGTACCAACAATTTTGTCCACGTGTGTATACAATAACACAGAGCAGGGGCCAAACTTAGACCCACCACCAATGAGTGTGCCTTTTATGTTTGGTCAGTGATCAGTTTATCTAGCGGGGTCACTAAGGACCAGAGGGAAGTAGCAAGCTAATGTTAGCTTGTTAGCTAATAGTCTTAAAGATGATGGTAAACACAATCATAGCTGAAAGCTCACCATTATACCATAAACCTAGGCAACTTCAACAATGACATTAAAAAAACATCTAGTCTCAACACAATGCTAGAGACAAGTTTCTTTTATAAAGAGATAGAGATAAACTCCATGACACAGACATTTATAACTATCTATAATTATAACTACATATCTCACTGGGCTACATTGAAAAGATTTCTTTTAAGAAGAGCAAAATAACATCAGCTTACCTCCAACTAAGTTGCCATGCTGTCAAACCAAGCCAAACCCACCAATAGAAACTCTTCTCTCCTGCATCAGCATAAATTCAGCCCATCACGTACTGTTCAGGTTTCAACCAAAACTTTTTGACTTGCAAAAATGATGATATTTGTATTGTATGTATTGTTGTACTATTCTTTTTTAATGTTTTAAATGAAACTGGAAATGATAAATCCATAAATGCCTTATGGAAAATTATTTGACCAGATTTCTTATAGCTCATTGGTTCTGCCTTCAGCAGCATAATTAAGAAGTAACAGAGGAATCAACCAATCACATTTTGACTTCAAAAAGGTGAAGCCAGTTTTGTTAGGTAAACTTACTGTATTCCTTTTGGAAGTCACTGTCTACAAATAAAAGCACTAAGCTAACCAACATGCTGAAGAATCACTGTTGCAAGCTTCAGGTGTCTGCATTTAATAATAAAATAAAATAGTTTAATGTGCAATTCTATTTTACTGCCAACAAAAATTTAAATCTTAAATAGGTGCTAACAGAAATAAGCATTAAGACAGAGGTATGTTTTTCATATTTTGACAATTATGGTACAAACTAAAGGCCTAGCTCTGATAGAAGTGATTTGGCAATATTATATAGATCTTACTACAGAACCCTTAAAGAACACCTATTTGAAAGGCAATAGAACTGGCATGATATCTTTTCCAATGCCAATACTGATGTTAAAACCTTAGAGTTCAGCCCTTTCACCTTTTGTCATTTCTCCTTCTGACATCAAAAGTGGTTTAATACTGGGCCATTTCTAGAGTGTGTGTTCATTGCCAAATCTGCTGAATCATCTGATTAAGGTTTCAAATCAACCTTCTAATTAGACAGTGCATGAATGTTTAAGTGACTTATTTTATACAAGAAAGTCCACACCATCAGCATACATTGTTAGTTTAGGGAGCAACTCTGCAGGCCTCCTTTAAATAGAACAATGAACATAAGAATGTGGTCTAAGCTGAGTTACAATAAGTAACTGCTACCACATACCAGAAGGTCAATACAAAGACCACTAGGTTAAACCACCACTAAAAACAGCCTTGCTGTGAGACAACAGTTTATTCAGCCTACACCACATCTCTTTAAGACAAGGAGTAAGAGACAGAACATGAGAGAGGAAAAGAAAGAGTGAGACTGTCTTGGTAAAAAGAAAAAAATAATAATAATAACAACAACAACATCAACAAGTGCTGTGTCAACAGAAAACCACAATGGAAAAAGAAAGCCTGTCTGCATGAGAATGATGGTGAGAAAAGGAGAGAAAAATGTGAATTTTTAAAAATCATTTTACATCATAAAATACTAACAAAAAAAAACATAACTGTAGACAATTTAAAAGACTTACATACCTGAACAAAGCTAATTTTGAAATGACAAAGCTGAACCACCAGTTGGGGCTGGAAAAGGGGCTAATCACAGTTTTCTTAATTTGCACATTGCATATTCCTTTAAAACCAGGGGTTATTAACCTTTATCATTTTACAACTCTTTACTGGGGTACAAATATTTTGCACTCGACCCACACAGCAAGGTATATAAACACACATTTGGTTCTTGATAAATTACTGAATAAACAAACAGTTCAAACAGCTATTCACTTAAAATGATGAATGGGCCTGCATTGATGTACAAAGATGTTCCAGGCACGGCTTAGTGGGGCTCAGGAAGGGTCACAAATCATCTGCATTTGTTCTATTTGTTCAGTACATGTATTTAAAAATGTTAATGTTTAAACCATCTCAGAAATTGTAAAGGTGCTTGTACATGTAACCCCTGGACACCTATCATACTATGATACAACAGTTGATGATGTTCTGCTCCCAGGTTGGGATAGAGAATTTTGAAAAGTTGCCCATTGTTGTTTTTCTTAGCTGCAAGAACTTTGCCAGTGTATCATAAAATGGGTCAACAAAGCAAAAAGAGACAAAGGCCTGTGACCATTTCTTGTGTGCTGGGTGATGGATGAAAGACTAACAGTTTACCCAGCACTTTCTTTGACAGTTGACACTACACCCAGCAGTTTCACTGAAGACAGGGACTTCACCCAGCAACCAACACTCTATTATGTACAACATCAGGGCTGCATGATATGAACAAATTATACCATATGTTAAAAAAATATCCAGATGACCTTTAAATTAATGAGTTCAGCTAGTTTAATGTGATCCCCTTGCTGTTCAGTTGCACACATGCCCATAGAAAAGCACTGCCAATATAACATGAAGCTCTGGGGCAGAAGCACATGTCCCTAAAGTCAGAATCACCAATAATGAGCATCGGCTTTATAGGTACAAAGCTGTGGAGTAGTGGAACTGTGTTGGATAAGATGATAATCCCAACTCTGTTCTGGTCCTCATGAATGATCTTGTGGAGGGGAATACAGATTTACATTTTTTCACCTCATTGAAAAGAGCTAAACTTTCTTTCCATCCAAAACAAGATGGTTGACCTACTGTAAAGAGTCACTCATTATGTCTGGATTTTTATAAATTCTCATACACCACTGTTTGGAAGACTTTTTATGTATTTTATGTTTTAGCCCTACACAAAGAAAACAAATTATGTGTGTGATTTTTAATTAATAATTTTAACAAATTGGGGCCACATTGGACAAAAAATGACTGAGCTGCATTTTGTTTTTGGTCAGTTAGCATGAAGGTGGAATAAAGATGAGCATTGATTGATTGCTCTTTGTGTTATAGACCTGCTTACCCTAAGCCTCTGTTAGCACAAAATGTCTACACATTCTTTATTTCTATTTTCTGGTACAAGAAAATAACAGAATATGCTGGTTCCAGAATGTGCTGGTTCCAGGTGTGTCCTGTTACTCTACTGCTGTATCACTTTAGCTGTTGATGGCTAGTTAACACCCCTCCCCCTTTCTGTTCTACCTTTAATGGCTATGCTTTTCTCATGCACTGTTCTGTGCTGTTACTTTCATTTTACAAGCCTAAGTATAGTTATTATTAGTGATATGCGTGTTTTTTTGTGTCGGGGGAATGGAACACGGTCATCATATGCCTTGTCATATTGCTTTCCATTGACAGCTTCTAAAAAAGCTTAGTCCTGTTTTGTACAAGCACTGGGGTTTAAAGAATGTTCTCTCATTGTTTATACCGATGTGTCCATTGCCCCACCCTAACTGGTTGTGGTTTGGTAAGCTCCACTGTAAACTTTTCCTTCAATGGATGTCCATATTCTGTTATTTTCTTGTACTGGATACTAGCCTGGCCCTTGGTTTGGCTATACAGTCGGTGGGGCGTTTAAATTATACAGTGTTACAGTAGTCCCTGAATCACTGTCTTCATAAATTGCAAAGACCTACATTGTACCATGTACAGCATTTACTCTGCAAAGTAAAGGACTGTTGCTTGCTGTATTCATAGTCAACCTCCACACTGTATTAGAATGTTCTTTATCATTTTTTTGCCATACTTTGCCATTTACATTGTAGTATAATGCTCTCCTCTGTTCATATTACTGCTGGCAGGCCAATCAAGCATACACACTCTATGTATACAAAACCACACTATTGTAGTACATGCAGAATGAGGCCTGGCATTATCTTGCTGAAATATCCATGGACTTCCTGGGAAAAGACCCTGCCTTAATGGCAGAACATGTCTTTTTAAAATCCAAAAATACTCCTTTGTGTCAACAGGACCATCACACAGTCTGGATGGTGAATTTCCATGAAAGGTAGACTCACCTGACCACAGCACGTGTCCATTGTATCATATAAAATGAGCTCTCATTCAAAGAAGTCAGTGGTGTAACGTGTGTTTAAAGGTTAGGAGTGAAGATTGGCTTTCTCTTTGCATAATAGAGTTCAGGTTGCCTTTGTTGATGCAGCAACTGACTTTGTTCAGTGACAGCAGATTTCTGAAGTTCTACCCAATGTGGCTACATTTATCACAGCAGCAAGATTGTTGCTCATGCAGTGCCTTTTGAGAGCTTAAAGGTTACACAGAATCTTTTCGTTTATGGACTGTAGATGATGAAAGACCTCAGTTCTTTGCAATCTTGTGTTGAAAATTGTTCTTTTTGAACTGACTGACATTTCTTTCATTGAGTTTGGCAAAATGGTAAGCCACAGGCCAACATTTGCTTGCAGAGACTGAGCCTTTGGTAGATGCTCCTTTTATACCAAGTCATGATCCCCTCATCTGTTACCAGCTGACCTGCATATAGTAAAATGGCAAAACTTGAATATTCTGTCAACTTTTCATTCTCACACTCTTAGCTTTTTTCAGTGTGTTGCAGGTTTCAGATTTAAAATATAATATTTGCAAAATACATTTAATTTGATCAGTAAAAATATTGGAAATCTTCTACTTCCATACATTTACCATCAAAGTGAGCTCATCAAAGTAAGTCCAGTAAGTAATGAACATCAGTCTCTCAAGTTTAAACTTGCAATTTCCTGAAACTTCAGTGGAAGACTCTTATGATAGGTACATTGTCTAAGCCTGTTAGAAGTCAACACTAACTGCATGACAGGCTCAGACAATGTAGCGTTTCAGTTGTGAAAATTAAATATGTATAATTTACCATAATACATTATAAATAATACATTTCTATCCTGATGAGGGTATATGAGGAGCTGCCATCTTTGGTGTGAGTGAGGCAATAGGAGAGTAATACATGACCAGTTAATGAGTTAAAAAAAAGAGACATTCCTGTGTGTGTGTGTGTGTGTGTGTGTGTGTGTGCACCTCCAGTACAGTTACATTTGCCAAACTAAACAACTCAACTTCAAACTGAATGCTTAAGTATATCCGTTCCAACCACAGGCTGTGCTGCTCTAATACATATGTCTTTCTCTCTCTCACTTTCTCTCTGTCTATCTCTCTCTCTTTGTAGAGAATAAACAGTGACCCCACCACCACCCCCCTGAGCAAATCTGTGCAGTGTCATTGTAGTGTTGAATATGTAATAATGAATGGGTTGGAATGAGATCTGTGTGAAAGAGGGAGAGAAAGGTTACAACTGCCAAAGTTTTTTTGGTCGTTGTTCACTGCATGGTTTTATTCCATTAGAAAGCAGTGCAGTGTGTTCCCACTTTTAGCTTTACTAAACACAGTATACACTGCATGTATAAAGAAGCTATGAGCCATTAGTCTATCTATGTATAATATGAAACAGCATTTATTTAAAAGAACACAAGACAATGATGACGATGATTAAATAATGTGAATACCGAATGTCATGTCTTTTCATTGTACACTTTTAAAAATAGGGGGTCCACAAAGCATTTTTTTAAAGCAAAGACAAGTCTGGTCTTGGTCATGCTCTCTCCTAGAGAATTCAGTTACAGCTCATCTGGATCTAATATTCAGAGGCTCCTCAAGGCCTTAATTGACGTAAGATAAGGGGTTGATCTAAAACCTGTAGGGCAAAAGATCAGGGCTGGATTTGGAACTCTTTTGGTTCTTTAAAAAATTTTGGAGTAGAGTTGGAGGTTTTCAGCTATTTATTTATTTGTTTGGTTGTTTTTTTTGTTTGTTTGTTATGTCTTTTTGCAAAGGGACATCTGTTGATATGGCTCCTTTGATATGACTCAAAAGAACCCTTTTTGGTAAGTTTATCACTCAACTCTTATGTGATTAAAGTAAAATCGGATGACAGAATTATGCTTTTCATAACTCTTTCTAGTGTGGTCCAATTGTGGTTCTGTGAAAATGCTGGGAATGCATGAATGCCTTCATCTCCATATTATTAGCTCAGTTTATTGGACCTGGTCTTTTTGAAGAATAGGCAACAAGTTAGGTACTGATGTTGATTAATGACAATTAGCTCTGAATCAAAAAATTCATCCAAACTTATCACTCTATAAAACACAGTTCCACTTCTCCACAGCCCACTGCTGTTGGGTTTTAGACCTCTGTATCTGACACTTGGCACTTGGCACTAGGCAAAGTGACTTTAGGCTGCACCTGTCTCATTCTATTACCCAGTCCTTTTCTATGAAGATCATACAAACACCCTCTCTCTCCATCTCTGTTATTTCCTCTCTCACACACCCCTCACACAAATTTACACAAAGAGAAACACTACAGGCTTTGAATTGGAAAGCGGACAAAGTGGCATTAGCCAGGCGGCCCTTGGTGCAAACTGTTTGAGAGCTTGTGAAATCCTTCCTCCTTGCTCTGTCCGCTCTTCATGTCCTGAGATGACGTATCTGGAAATGTGAATGAACCCTGTCCAGACCCATTCCTCAGTTTATGAATGGAGGAGGGCTAGTGAAGGGGAAAGACTCATGGGCAAAGAGCCAGCCACTAAAACTACCTGGAAAGCGATGAGTGGGGGAGATAAAGCCAACACCCTTTAGAAATCTTTTTCTCTTTCATTCTCTCTCTTAGACACTTACATACGCACGGACACACACTCACACGTCTAGACATCTGACTGCTCTAAACCAGACAAGGCTTGAAAAAAAAGTTCAAAGATGAGAAAAAAAGACAAGAAACAAGAGAGGAAGAGCAGTAAAAAGATGGTTTGATAGAAGACAGGATTAATGAAGGTTAAGAAGTTCACGTCTAAACAGGTTTAGTAGGATGTGTCTCAGTGTGTAAAAATGTGGTGAATATTGTATGTCTTTTTGTGTTTTTGCTTAGACCTGGCTAAACACACACAAATCCCTCTTTGATATTAACAGTGAAAGATGATAGCAGTTGACACTAGTCTGGTGGCAGGTCACAGCCTTCATTATTGCCTTCAAAATCATTTAAATGGCAAGGAAATGAGGAATATAGTAAGTAGCAAATTGTTAGAACACTGATGAGACAGAAGGTTTCCTCCAACTGTGCAAAAGCTTGTGATTTAGGTTGACTAGATACTCTAAATTGCCCATAGGTGAGAGTGCTTGTGTGAATAGCTCTCGATCTTTGTGTTGTCCTGGGATGGGTTGGCCTCCTGTCCTGGGAGTACCCTACCTTGTGCCCATAGTCCACTGGGATCATCACTAACTTCCCCACAAATGAAGAAATGGATAAGTAATTTGGATAATTAATTAATTAATTGATGTGTTTAGCAACAAGATTCGTATATGTGTTAATCAGTCTTGCTCTAAAAGTATCTAAAAGATGCTCTTTATAAAGCTGCTTAGACAATCAAGCTTGTGTAAAGCTGCACCAAGACTGCATGTAACAGTGTAAAATGTAGGCAGTTTGTGTCACTTACCGACGAGGAAATGACAAGAAAACCTAGCCACTAACAACAGGGATCTGGTTAAAATATGTTATTAGCGAGCAACCTAACTTCGCACAGTGATGGGATATGTAGCAGTGTTAGCTTAGCTGTTAGCTCAATGTAGCGTGGTGGTTAACCCAAACGCGGAACGAAAATGCAAGAAGGTAGGAGTGCAACACGCCTTGACCTAAGAACTCTCTTAAACTAAGAGTTAGAATTCCCACAAGATTTCGAGTTCCAGAACACACAGCTCAAGCGGCATGGACTCAATGTCTGAGCGACTTCCTGTTGTGAGTGCTCTTTTAAGCTCGTGGGGAAATCGTTATCACCTGTTCCTAATTCTGTGTCCCGAAATGGTGTGTGACAGTACCCCCCCTCCTGGGCAAACACCAGGCGGCTCCGGATGGGAGGAGACCCGATAACAGTAGTCCCTTACCAATTCAGGGTCCAATATGACATGCACCGGGATCCAAGACCATTCCTCAGGGCCATACCATTCCCAGTCGAGAAGGTACTGGATGCCCCAACCCTAAGGGCGAGCATCGAGGATCCAAACAAAAATTACATAGCAAATGACAGCACTGTGCAACTAATGTTATTAACGTTCACTAGGTTTTTTAGGAGCAAGTGCGAGTTTTAAGTTCTTTTTGTTGAGGGTTTTAATAAGATGAACAATAAATACAAAAATACCGTGACTTGAAATACAACACAAAAACTGAAATCCAGGAAACAACGACAGTGAAAACGACAGCTACGTACAACAGGGAACCAACAACCACAAGCACAAACACATGAGACTACATTCTTACATAAAAAAGGACACCTGACGGGAAGGAGACGACACGCAGCTGTGAGGCGGGGCTAGGGCATGGCAAGACAAAATGAACATGAGGCAAGGAAACACATGGAACCCAAAAAAACAGACGAGGGACACACAGGACGAGACACATCACAATGTTACAGTTCAAGAAGTGTATCCACTGGCCTGTGAATGAAAATATAAAGAAAACAAGGCATTTTTACTAGTCAGTACTAATAAAAAACTACAGGGTAGCACACCAAGCATAACGCCAGGATCTGGACTCTCCTGGTTTGATCTTTAATGACAAGCATTAAACAATCATTAAAACATAAACTAGAAGAACAGGGTGTAGACTACAGTGAACTGACAAAGGACTGAACCAGACAAGTGACTAAATAGTGACATGTGATGAGGAACACCTGAACACGATAAATGAGAGACAGGTGACAAAGCAGGACAAGGGCGTGGCTAGACACAGAACGAACATGAGGACTAAGGCACATCAAAACAAATACGGACAGGACACATGACCAAGATAAACAGAACCAGACGGACCTCACAGTTTTTAAATTAAACTGCATGAAAAAGTAATTCATAGTGTATAGTTTATATATAAAAATATATAAAATATTTAATTGTGGTAAAATATCACAATTCCCGCAAGCTGGCATAGACCCCATATTTCCTGACATTGAGTACAAATCACATTTGAAGTTTTATCCACAGTGTCAACTGTCACATGCACTAGTCACGTGACGTCTAGACGGTTAAGGAAATGACACATGGAAGGTATATAAACAGGAAATTAGGATCTTACCGGCACTCAGTCATTGAGTTTCCCATGCCTGTTCATACCGGCTTTCCTGAGCTCCATTCTCTTCAGATCGTGAGTACTCTCGGTCCATTGGGCCTCCTTAATTCCTTCACTGAGTGCATGTGTGAACGTGGATTCCTGGTGGGAATCCCATCTCCACAACCGGAGCGTTCACAGACCAACTGCGTGAGAAACCTGCTCATTCGCTCGCATTCAGCGCTTGGGCTTTTCCTCACGCCACATAGGCTTAACTCAGTTCACCTCGTCTGTCAACAGTGACATCAACATTGATATAAAACAAAGAGACGAAAAGACACAAGTGAAGATACCAGTTATGTTTGAACAATAGCTACTTAGACTGCATGCCGAACCACTCTGCACGGCCCCCCGTTGTAGTTTAGCTTATTAGTTAAGCTACAAATCAATTAATTCCTTTTATTGCTGTGCAGAAGAACAACAATCAAGACCAAAATTTAAACATAATGTCAGTGGCCTTCCGATGGCACACCCAGGTTAGTTACATGTTCCTCCACTTCTTAGTTGTTGAGAGGGTAAGGAACAGATGACACCAATATTCTGGCACCACCTCCTGATGTCGCCTGTATGCAAATGTCCAGGACAATCATAGGTATCCTGTGATTCTACATTGTTACTCGTAGCTGTAGCTTTAAGAACCCAAACCAATAATCAAGATTCAAGCTACAGTTTTTATTTTGACAAACAAAACAAACAAATTTGTAAAAACTTCAATTTGAGTGCAACCTATTTCCCACAACAGGTTTGGTGTTACACCATGTTCTGTGTGAAGTGGGTGATTATTCCAGGGAGAAAAGAAATTTTCAAGGCCATCATGGAGTCAGGGCTATCAGAGCTTAATACTTAGAGTAAAAATTCTGCTGCACTCTAGACAATGTAGCTCCTCTTAAAAGAAAATTAATCAGAGAGAAAAATTTGCACCCTGGTATAACAATCACATACACACACTGAAACAAGCCACATGAAAATTAGAATGTAAATAGCTTCAGCCCAATTTAGTAGTAGTCAAACTAGCAAACTAGTCTCCTTAAAAAAAGCCCTTTGTGCCACTAGAACAACTTAAAATTAACCAGACATAAGGACATTACAGGAACAGACATATCATTAATTTTAATGATAAAATCCAAAATGCTATACACAAAATTCAAATCCACACAGTTTGACAAACTCTTCAGAAAATTCAGTTATATCAGATCAACTATTAGATTGATTTTCTTCTTAAACTCATTTTACTCATTTCTAAAACAAATACTACCAATAGTAATGGAACCTCTTTTATATTACAATTCTTCCCTCAGTTCAGCTATAAACTTGAAACCTTTAAGCTAGCATTTGTTCAACCCTTGTTGAAAAAAAACAGACCTCGACTCCTGCCAGCTTTCTAAGTACAAGCCAATATCCAACGTACTTTTTATTTTAAAAATACTAGAAAAGGCACGGTTATGCTCATTTCTATATAGGATCAACATTCACAAAATGTTCCAGCCAGGTTTTAGGCCTCATCATAGTACAGAAACAGCACTGGTAAAGGTAGTAAATGACCTTCTACTTGCACCTGATCAGGGCTGTGTCTCCTTACTTGTGTTACTCGACCTTAGTGCAGCCTTTGATACTATTGATCAAACCATTCTTCTTGACAGACTAGAAAATGTTGTTGGAATTAAGGGAACATCTCTTTTGTGGTTTAGGTCTCATCTGACTAATCGATATCAGTTTGTAGAAATAAACGGTGACTTCTCTACACGCACCAAGGTAAAGTTTGGCGTATCGCAAGGCTCAATTTTAGGTGCCCCGTTCTTCTCCTTGTATATGTTACCTCTGGGTGATATTAGAAAACATGGAGTAAACTCGCACTGTTACGCTGAGGACATTCAGCACAGACAGACGAGAAACACCAAGTTAATGTAACTGAGTAAGTAAGGTTTTTTTATAAAGCACTTTTCACATACATGTAGTCACAAAGCACTGTACAACAGTTTAAAAGGAGTAAATAAAAACATTAAACACATAAGAATATCATATGATACTAATATAAGGTCATATCATAATATCATTATAAATAAATAAAAGCAAATTAAGTAAAAGCCTGATTGAACATAAAAGTTCAAGTTCAATAAAACTCTTTCTTAAAAGAATCAATGGAGTCTGCCAATCTTAGACACAGGGGGAGATTATTCCAAAGCTATGGACTGAAAGGCTCGATCCCCCCTTGTTTTTAATCTAGTAGGGAAACCACTAACACATTTTGTGCAAGTGAACAAAGATTCCGAGAAGCTGTATGTTTGAGAAGAAGATTTGATAGGTATCCCTGAGCTTGACCATTTAGTGCTCTATATGTAAGAACAAGTATTTTAAAATGGATCCTAAAATCAACAGGAAGCCAGTGCAAGGAGTATAAATTGAGGTATAGTGGGCATGCTTACTAGAATGCATTAGCAACCTGGCTGCTGCTTTTTGTATTGCTTGTAGACACGATAGGGATGATTTATCTTATCCTGTAAACAAGGTATTACAGTAATCTAGATGAGATGAAACAAAAATGTTCCTTAAATGGAAGAAACAGGAGCGTGTGTCACGTTGAGTTGAAATTCAGGAGACAGATGCAGGTAAAATTGAGGATGTTTAATGAAACTCCATGTATCCAGAAGAAAGGTCAAACACCACAGCAAACAGAAACTATCAAAGGTCTTCCGATTCATAAACGTGATCCAGGCGGGTACGTCAACAAACACAGCAAACAGGTACATCAGAGGT
>JBBPDA010084388.1:0-12097 GCA_037974385.1 Arnoldichthys spilopterus
CAGACCCCAGTATCCCACCCAATCACATCACCGCAGACCCCAGTATCCCACCCAATCACATCGCCGCAGACCCCAGTGTCCAACCCAACCACATCGCTGCGCCACAGACCCCAGTATCCCCCCTATCGCATCGCCACAGACCCCAGTATCCCACCCAATCCCATCACCGCAGACCCCAGTATCCCATCCAATCACATCACCACAGACCCCAGTGTCCAACCCAACCACATCGCTGCAGATGTTCAGCTAACTGTGTACCATCGGTGGCTTAAATAATCAACGTGAGATCAAATCATGATTTACACACCCAATATCCACAGTATGTTGTGAGAAAAACTTATCAGGACAGTCATTACCCAGCAGAACCGATGGAATGACATCAAATATTTTATTTTCATTTGTTTTTCATGAAAAGTCATTCAACAAACTTTATTTAGGCCGCATCAGGCCGTAGAACTGATCCACCCTACTTAGGCAGCACAGTCAGGACTCGCTGTGAAGGCTGAGGTGGGAACTCCTCCCAATGCAGAGTACACCCACCCTGGTGGGGCTCACCGGAGCCCGCGGATCACTTCTGCACACTATCCATTTTCTCCATGACAGAAACAGGGCAGCACAGCGATGGCCACCGAACAATACACTGCGTGTGCTGTGAAAACAATCGCAAGGTCATGAGTCCTCGGCTAGATACGTTATCTTGTTGGCTGCTGCCGAGAGTAATCAGGGTTTCTCGGGGCTGGACTTCGCGTTACCAATGTCTGAACCTAAGGACAGTACTGCAAAATGTTGTCCTCTATCCTAAAAATGTAATCTAAACATATTGGTGACTTAATCATCTGCTCTGATCACACAGACAACCATTCACACACACACACCTATGAACATTTTAGAGCATCCAATCAACCTGAACCACCAGTCTCTGGACAGTGGGAGGAAACCGGAGAACCCGGAGGAAACACACGCCAACACGGGGAGAGCTCACACACTCCACACAAAAAAGGGACCACAGGCAGAGATGGAAATCGAACCTGGGACCTTCTTGCCGTAAGGCGACATCGCTAACCACCATGCTACTGTATTAAACTGGTTTGTTTTAGTTTGACCCAAACAACCCCCATGTACACATTAACCCCACCCCCAAACAAACCTAGACACCATCTTCAACAGGTTCCACAACTGTGTGTAAAGAACATTGTGCTAAAATTAGGCCGAGGTCATCCAATTTGGCCAAATTGTGTTTAAGCTTGTGATTTACACCCTTAGCAACTATAGTAATCACAGCAGGACATTCTTCCTGACAGAACAGCCAGAGTTTGCTCCAGCACGATTGGTCTATTTGGGCATATTTGGGCATAACATTGCGGACAAGCGCGTGAAAACCAACATCAGCTAAGTTCAGAGTCTGCCTCACTGTTCATAAATCCCTCAGCGGTTTTGGGCCCTAAATATCTCTCTATAATGATGAAGATCAGCCTGAAAGGTCTCTCAGATCAGCAGGAGCTTCTCAGCTGGTGGAGCCCAGAGCTGCAACTAAACAGGGTGAAATGGCGCTTAGTCATTACGCTGCTCCCTGCTGGAACCCATGGAGATCAGATCTGCCCCCGAACTGTTGCCGTAAAACAGCACAGCAAAAGCACTGAGACGGTGTAATATGTCCATTATCCGATATCAGTGGAGCTCAAAACCTGAACCTGAGGCAGACAGATGCAGGCCTACCACTTTTCTATCTGAGAGACACATTTGGGGAAAATAAAAAACGAAATAAATCTCATTAGGGTGTTTGCCAAGGCTGGTTGGCCGACACCATGTCCCCTAACTAACTTCTGACTGACCTGCACAGATTAAGCGAGCATAAGCCATCAATCAAATAAGCACCATGACCTTCATCAAGGCCTTAATATCTTCTGAAGAGGAGCCAGAGACACCTCTTTGCATCCACAGGCTCCAAAAACAGCAGTTTAGCTGCACAAAAAGGCAAAAACAAGCAGCTCAAACTTAAGTTTAACGTTTCCTGGCTGATCACGACGCTCGCAGAAGGTGATTTCTTTACGTTAAGTTGCCTGTAAAGTGGTTGAACATTTGCTCTTCCAAGCCTGTAAACCACCATGCTCACCCGCTGTGTTTAAGTGATCAGCCGGGAAACGTCAAACTCACCGCTGACTTGTCCGTCTCATAATGGTGCTTCCTGAACTCATGAGCTAGCCAAGGCTGCTTGGGTCCTAACTAACTACTGATTGACCCCTGCACAGATTAAGCGAGCGTAAGCCATAAGCCAGAGAACCGAAGAAAGACTACATGTGTGTTCAAGTGACTGGAGCCTCCGAAAACATCACAAATACAGTTTAGCTGTACAAAAAAGGCCAAAATCAAGCAGGTAATCCTTATGTTCAACATTTCCTGGTTGATCACTAATCTCACAGATGGGCGGGAACTGCGGCGAGTCGATTCTGTACGGATAAATGTTTCTGAGCTGTTTTTGGAGGCTGCAGTCACTTGGACACGTATGTAGTCTTTCTTGGCTCCTCTTCGCTAGATATTAAAGCCTCAGTGAAGGTCACTGTGCTCATTTGATCGATGGCTTACGCTCGCTATACTCATGCGGGGGTCAGTCACGTCTTTCCACTTCTGAATTTGGTCTCCCGAGCCTGTAAGCATTACATTACCCTGACCACTGACCTGCCTGTCCCATCACAGTGCTTCCTGAAAGCAAGAGATGTGCTTGCCCAGGGCTGCCTGGGTCCTAACTAACATCTGACTGACCCCTGCACAGATTAAGTGACCATAAGCCATTGATCAAGCAATCAGTGGCTTTAATATCTTCTAAACAGGAGCCAAAAAAGTCTAGATACAGGTCAACGTAATTAAAGGCTCCATAAAACACCTCAAAATATGGTGCAGCTGTACAAAAACACCCCAAAAAAATCAAGCAGGTTAACCTGAAGCTCAACGTTTCCTAAACAACATCTACACAGCTGCTGTTGAGAGCATTCTAACCATGAGTATCACAGTTTGGTTTGGGAACTGCTCGGCTGAAGACCGTAAAGCCCTGCAGAGACTGATCACAGCTGCAGGTCTGATCTTACTCCCTGCAGGACATTTACACCAGGTGCTGCAGGACCAGAGCTGTCAACATCATTAAGGACTCGTCCCAACCCAGTAACTGTCTGTTCCGCCTACTGAGCTCAGGCAAACGGTTCCGTAGCCTTATGACCAGAACAGAGAGACTCAGGAGGAGTTTTTATCCACAGGTCATACGGCTCTTCAATCAGGACCTGCCACATTCATTAGGACTCACCTGGACAATACCTCACCTGGACTACAGCCTGGTACAGGCAAATGCTACAGTCACGCAACCATTCACTACCAGCATATTTGCAGTGTCATACACTTCTACATTGTGGGCAGTGGAGGCCTAGTGGTTAGGACGCTGCCTTTGGGACCTGAAGGTCGCAGGTTTGAGTCCCAGGGCACCACTGAGGTTGGTAACGTCGCACTACACTGCTCCCCGGGCGCTGTTGGTAGCTGCCCACTGCTCCACGTTTGCACATGTGGTGGGTTGAAAGCAGAGGTCACATTTCGTTGGTGCTTGGGTGTGTTCACAATGACAAATAGTCACTTTCACTTCTACATACATCTGTAACGGCCCATATATAGATTCAGTTTAGTGTGTATATACTATTTATTACTAGATTCCCTATTTATTATATATATATATATATATTATTTATACCTTTTTCACGCTTATTGTTTTGTTGGTCCTGTTCAGGGCTACGTTTCACTACACGTTGCACTAGTATAACTGTGTGTGACAAAAACAAACTTGAATCTCTTGAATCTTCCTGACTGACCACTAAACTCACTGAGGTGCCTTCATCGCGTTAAGGTGCCTTACGGGCTTGGACGAGCAGGTGCAGAGAGTTTGGCCTGTCAGTTCTGTACAGATAAAGGTTTCCGAGCGGTTTTTGGAGGCTGCAGTCACGTGGACATGTATCTAGTCTTTCTTGGCTCCTCTTCGCTGGATATTAAAGCCTCAGTAAAGGTCATTGTGCTCATTATTAGGGTCATTATGCTAATATTCTTCTTATTATATATTTATTTATTCCTTTCTCTTTTTTTTTCTCTCGTGTGTTATTGTTCTCCGGTGTCACCCAGAGGAGGATGGGTTCCCCCTTCTGAGCCTCGGTTCCTCCCGAGGTTTCTTCCTACAGCTTAGGGAGCTTCTCCTGCCTCTGTCGCCTTTGGGGCTCGGACCCAGTTTCCGTAGAGCTGCTTTGTGGCAACGTCAGTTGTAAAAACACTATAGAGAGAAACCTGACCATTTGATCGATGGCTAACGCTCACTTCACTCATGCGGGGGTCAGTCACGTCTTTACACTTCTGCATTTGGTCGGCCGGGCCTGTAAGCCACCGTGATCACCCAGGAAACATTACACTGACCACTGACCCGCCTGTCCCATCACGGTGCTTCCTGAAAGCAGGACATGTGCTTGCCCAGGGCTGCTTGGGTCCTAACTAACGTCTGACTGACCCCTGCACAGATTAAGTGACCATAAGCCATCGATCGAGCGCAATGACCTTCTTCAGTGGCTTTAATATCTTCTAAACAGGAGCCAGAATAGTCTAGATGCAGGTCAACTCCAAAAAACAGCTCAAAACGTGGTGCAGCTGTACAAAAACACCGCAAAAAAAAACAAGCAGGTTAACCCGAAGCGCAACATATCCTGACTGATCACTAAACTCCTTTAACGGGCAGCTCTTGAGCCTGTAAACCCGCTCAGCTCCGCTGAGCTCCGGCGCGGCCTGCTCCACTGACCCGCTCTGGCCAAACGTCAAAGGACACCGTGCGCGAGACAGCGAGCGGCCGGGCTAGCTTAGCATAGCAGCTAACGGCGGCCACTTAGCCAGGTGGATGAAGCTAAAACCCGCACAAATGTGTCCGCTGTTGACCCGAAACGCGCTGGTCACCTCAAACCGCCGTTTGGGTCAGTGGAAAATCCGAACTAACGCGCCTGGACGCCGTGAAGTGAGGGAAAAACACGGAGACGGAGAGTTAGCCGGTAGCTAACCGGCGTGAGGGGACAAACACGCTAGCGAGCCCGTTCCAGTCGCGAACCACCGCCGCTAACAAGGCGGGCGGACACCACCTCGTACATTATTATAATAATAAAAAAAACAATCTACCGCGCTGTGGTGCCGGTAATAGGGCGAACCGGTTGTGTTTTTTCGGCTAAACTAACGCGCCGGCTAACACCGCTAGCTCTGCTGCTAGCTCCCTACCTCAGGCTAAGGGGGGGGGGATACACTTCAGTCGTGGTGATAAACATGTATCGCGTTACTTTTCCCCGCGCACACACACACGCAGGAGGAATAAACGAGCGCATACATACCGATAGACGGATGGGAGAATCAAGAAGAAGCGTTCCTGACGAGAAACAAAAAGCACTGTCGCGCGAGCGTGCACGGCTAGCCGAGCCAGTCAGTCAGTCAGTCAGCAACACTGGGGCCGCTCGGGCTGCCGCGCAATAGCTGTACTTGTGCTGCGTCGAGGGCGCCTAGCCAGGGCGTAGGGGTTCGCAGGACCCAGGCGAGAATTGGGAGCTGCGCATGCGCCGAGCGTTTCGGCCTAGGGCACGAGGGCGCGAATTGGAACGCGGCCTGGACGCGACGAGAAAGGCAGTGGAGAGAAGTGAGCGGGGATGGGAGCGATTGACAGTGGCGGCGGCCAATCGGATTATGGTAAAGGTGGACCGCGGCACGCCCCCCGTGTGAAACGTAATCATATTGCTGTGAACGCTACTGTAAGGTTACCAAAGAGGTTATAATATAATATAATATAATATAATATAATATAATATAATATAATATAATATAATATAATATAATATAATATTGATAATATAATGAATGTAATAATAATATAATAATATAATGCATAAAAAATCGTTATGCTACTGTGATAAACATCCACACATGGGCTCAGAAGAACTTCAGCTCTACACAGAACCACAGCTGAGTTCCAGATGGACTGAAAGACAGCGGAAACTGCAGCATTTATTCTCCTCAGTTCCCAAATGATTCAACAGTGTAACCAAAATAAAAAGTGATGTCACACAGTGGTAAACACATGTCTAGTCCAATATAATAACAGTAATAATAATAATAATAATAATAATAACAATAATAATTATAATGCAAAAATAATAACAACAACAACAATAATAATAATAATAATAATAACAACAATTATATAATAAAAATAATAATAATAATAACAACAAAAATAATGATAATAATAATTCAATAATTACAACAAGATTAATAATAATAACAATACACTAAAAATAACAAGAACAATAATAATTTGAATAATAATAACAATAATAACAATAACAATAATGTGTTGATGTGTGTTGCTGGTATTTGCAGGCATGTGTGGTGTGTGCATGTGCAATGTGTGTGACTGCCATGTGTGTGGAGTGTGTAAGCAGGTGTGTGTGTGGAGTGTGTGTGTGGGTGTGTGTGGTGGGGGCATGCTTGGTGTGTGGTTGGGTGTGTTGTGTGTGTGGTTGGGCCTGTAGGTAAATGTGTGTGAGTGTGTCATGTGCTTTATGTGTTTAAAGGGGCATGTGGTGTGTAGGTGTGTGTATGTATGTGGTATGTGTGTGTGGTATGTGTGTGGGTGTGCATTGTCTCTATAGGCCTGAAGCTCCTGCCGAATTTTGTGTCTCTAGCTTAAAAACTGTAGGAGGAGATGTGACCCCTACAAAGTTGGGAGAAAAATAAAAATAAAAATAATAGAGAAAACAGTAATTTGGCTTTTCAAGCCAAATAAATAATAATAATAATAATAACAATAATAATAACAACAACAATAATTATTATGAATATAACAACAACAATAATAATAATAATAGTAACAATAATAACAACAATAATAATAACAATAATAATAGTAACAATAATAACAACAATAATAATAATAATAATAACAACAATAATAATAATAGTAACAATAAAATAATAATAATAATAACAATAATAAAATAATAATAATAATGATAATGGAAACACACTGCAGTCGTTTTAAACAGAAAGGGGAAAGAAAATGTGTATCTAAGAGGCTTTGAGATGGTATACTCAGACTAAGTGCTTAGAGTTTCCCGGCTTTGGCCAGTCTGGCTATTTCTAATATTTGCCAAAAAGTACATTTTAATCCCAAATGCAGCCTGCAGTGGGGAGATCTGGCAAAATGACATTCTGAATAGAAAGTGAAAGTGACTGTGTGTCATTGTGAACTCACTCGAGCACCACAACGAAATGTGACCTCTGCATTTAACCCATCACACGTGCACACATGGGGCAGCTACCAACAGCACCTGGGGAGCAGTGTAGCGGGACGGTACCTTACTCAAGGGAACCTCAGTGGTTCCCATGGCCTCGAACCTGCGACCTTCAGGTCCCAAAGACTGGCCATAATATTTTGTTATGCTGATGACAGAACTGACCAGAAATTCATCTTCCCCGTCCTGTAAACATGCCACCCTGAGCTGGACAGTTCTACAGGCTACAGCTGGGGGTGTGCAGCCGGTCGCTCTGTTTAATAGACCACTTTCACGTCGCGCTGCGCTTCGTCGCCCGGATGTGACGTCACGCGCCGGGCGGACTTTTCCCATTGCCGCGAAATGTCAAACAGCTCGAGTGTGTTTTGATGTAAACAGCACATGCCAGCGGCGTCTAACAGCACCGGCGGCTCTGTTTAACGGCGCGACGCTGTGTTTGTCCGTATGTTAAACGCGGAGTGTTTTTAAGCGGTGGAAACCGAGTGGAGTCTGAGGCGGGGCAGGGGCGCTAGCTCGTTAGCCCGTTAACCTGTTAGCCCGTTAGCCCGTTAGCCCGTACACTCTGTGTGTGTTTTAACGTCTCCGGACCGAATCGCGGGTGTAAAACGACGGCACAATGATGAGAAGTCAGCCCGTCGCCCCGGGAGAACGTTTCCCAGGCGAGGGGGAGGATTTACACCGTTTACCGGAGAAGTTGCAGAAGAGACTACTGCCGTTCCAGCGCGAGGGGGTCACTTTCGCGCTGTCCAGAGGTGGAAGGTCAGTAAAACACCCGTGAAAGTTAAAGTTCCACTGCAGGGATCATTGCAGTTCCACTGCTGGGGTTCAGTGCAGTTCCACTACTGGGGGTCAGTACAGTACAGTTCCACTGTGGGATCAGTTCAGTTCCACTGCTGGGGTTCAGTACAGTTCCACTGCTGGGGGTCAGTACAGTTCCACTGCTGGGGGTCAGTACAGTTCCACTGCTGGGGGTCAGTACAGTTCCACTGCTGGGGTTCAGAACAGTTCCACTCCAGGGGTCAGTACAGTTCCACTGCAGGGGTCAGTACAGTTCCACTGCAGGGGTCAGTATAGTTCCTCTTCTGGGCTCGTTACAGTTCCACTGCTGGGGTTCAGTACAGTTCTACTGCTGGGGTCAGTACAGTTACACTGCTGGGGTCAGTACAGTTCCACTGCTGGGGGGTCAGTTCAGTTCCACTACTGGGGGTCAGTATAGTTCCACTGCTGGAGTTTAGTACAGTGTGGGGGGGCAGTAATCAGACAGTCCAGACTGTAATTCTGTGTGTTCACCTGTTGGGGGCAGTAATCAGACAGTCCAGACTGTAATTCTGTGTGTTTACCTGTGGGGGGCAGTAATCAGACAGTCCAGACTGTAATTCTGTTTGTTTACCTGTGGGGGGCAGTAATATAACATCACATTGGAATTGTGGTTTAGACGATTAACAGACATAAGGAAAGTTTAGATTAATAACCTCTCAGCCGTGTGTAGAACGCGTGGCCCCCAGTTATACAAGACAGCGACTTTCCGTCTACACTCACACGTCCGTATCTCCAGCTGTCCTGACTTCTGTCCGTCCCGCGGCTCGTTAACCGGGAGGAGCGAGGCTCTTCGCGCGACTGACGCCCGGGAGTGATTAAGGCAGAGCCGACGTTGTAATTTACTCCGGCTCCGGGTCGATCTGAGCCCCGGCGGCGGTGGGTCAGAGAAGCCAGTGGAGAGATCCAGCGATGAGGGGCCTGATCGATAGCAGGACACAGGAAGCCGTGTTGTCTGGGGCCAAGGTCGGGCAGTTAATTAGAGCCACGGTGAGAGGAGCCGTCTCCCCGAGGACCCGCGGCCCTGTTGCTCACGGAGACGAGCTGGAGCACCGTGTTTACCGGGGGGCCGCGAGTGCGACGTGCTGAACGAGTCCAGCCATAACATTAAGACCACTGAGCGGTGAAGCGAGGAACAGTAACTCTGGTTATTCCGGTACAACGGCACGTGCCAGGGGGGTGGGATATATTGGGCAGGAGGTGAACAGTCAGTTCTCGAAGTCGATGTGCCGGAAGCAGGAGCGTAAGGATCTGAGCGGCTTCGATGAGTGACGTTCTAGACGACAGGGTCCGAGCGTCTCCAGAACGTTTGGTGTGCAGCATTTAGAACCTAGCGAAAGTGATCCAGGGAAGGTGGTCATGGGCACCCGAGGCTCACTGATGCATGTGGGGACTGGTGTGGATCCCGCAGTGCGCCGCTGTTTCAGCAGCTCTACGTATTAGGCAGGTGGTCTTAATGTTTTGGCTGATGGGTGTATGCTCATTGTTTTCACCGCTGTTGGACGCATGGGCCCTTTTGCTGCTCCCGCTCTGATCCAGGAGTTGCTCTGATCTGAGACGGTCCCTGTATCTGCGCCGCGCTAACGCGCTAACGCGCTAACGTGCTAACGAACTCGCCTGAAGCCATAGGCCGCTCGCGCTGATCGATACCCATCGACCGGTTCGGTGAGCGTGGTGGATAACCCTTGCGCCGTTAATGCGCCGAGTGGCGTTCTGGGCTCATTACGCGCTGTAATTCTGTCAGCATGCTGTATGCTAATCTAGATTCCTCCGTCAGCGGTGCGCTCGGAGCACCGCAGTCGCTCTAAATCCACGAGCGCTCGTCCTAACCTTACATCAACGTCCAGGTCGCCTCAGATCTATGGCCAGACCTCGGTGGCCGAGGACCACCTGCTTTAACAGAGGAGGGGCCCGTGGTAGCTACGCTTGCTTTTGGGTGACGTGTAGGAGAAGGATCTTCCTGGTGGTGCTGCAACAAAATCACATCCACACGAAACAAACCGGGGTGGCGTGACACACACGGATCTCTAGCTTAAGAGGCTAGGAACGCACATGTGGATGGGTTGATAGATAGGTAGATAGACAGACAGGTAATGGCACAGATAGATAGATAGATGAGAGGATGGATGGACAGATGAATAGTTGGATGGATGGATGGACAGACACACGCACACACATGTGGATGGGTTGATAGATAGGTAGATAGACAGACAGACGGATAGATACACAGATAAATAGAGAGATGGATGGATGGATGGATGGATGGACGGATGGATGGATGGACGGATGGACGGACGCACATGTGGATGAATTGATAGATGGGTAGATGGATGGATGGATGGATGGATGGATGGATGGATGGATGTATGGATGGACGGACGCACGCACATATGGATGGACGGATGGATGGATGGACGGACGCACATGTGGATGAATTGATAGATGGGTAGATGGATGGATGGATGGATGGATGTATGGATGGACGGACGCACGCACATATGGATGGACGGATGGATGGATGGATGGATGGATGGACGGACTGATGGATGGATGGATGGACGGACTGATGTATGTATGGATGGACGGACGCACGCACATGTGGATGAATTGATAGATGGGTAGATGGATGGATGGATGGATGGATGGATGGACGGATGGATGGACGGATGGACGGATGGATGGATGGACGGATGGATGGACG
This sequence comes from Arnoldichthys spilopterus, assembly GCA_037974385.1. NCBI lineage: Eukaryota > Metazoa > Chordata > Actinopteri > Characiformes > Lepidarchidae > Arnoldichthys > Arnoldichthys spilopterus. Next base: position 10,858 of record JBBPDA010084388.1, read on the forward strand.
GACGGATGGATGGACGGATGGATGGACGGATGGACGGATGGATGGACGGATGGATAGACGGATGGATGGACGGATGGATGGACGGATGGATGGACGGATGGATGGACGGATGGACGGACGGATGTTCATTTTGCTCTAAATTAATACAAATTCATTGCTTCATTTTTTCTTACTGTGGCCATTAAAGCGTTAAACTCAGGGTCGTCAGTGTCCAGCAGCCCATGCTGTGTTCCCGCCGCCAGCCAAGATTCCCTCTCGGCCTCAGTGAAGACCGGATGGAATTCCAAGTAGAGGAAGAAGAAACGAGAAACAGCACTGACGCCACTGCCCCGGGTTTGATCCGTGGTCGCGCTTTCAGTCTTCAGAAGAGCGGTTCAGTCTTCCAGGGTAGGTTTATAGCCAAGTCCACCAAGCCCCCCCCCCCACCCCCACCCCCCCGCCCCCCCGTCCCGTACGGGGAGTTTGGCTGCGTTTACAGTGGGCGGCTCAAAGTGCCCTATTGTGTCGGGCGTTCGCTCGCTTGTGTTTATTTATTTATTACATTATTTATTCGCTCAATTATTCCTCGGCTGTACCGGCCAATAGGAGTGGGAGGTTGACATCTGTTTCATTCAGATTGCGAAACTCTCAGGAGTGTGCTTTATAAAACACACACACACACACACACACACACACACACACACACACACACACACACACACAATACAACTCCAGCACATTTTAATGGCTAATTAATGCCCAAAACAAACACAAACACACACACGAACAGCTGTGTGTGAAGAGGGAGAGAGGCCATAGCAAGGCCTGTGTTTCTCTAAGGGCGTTCGTTTTCTGGAAGAGAGGTGTGGTGGAGAACACAACAGAGGGTTCGAGAGCGTAGAGGGGAGGAGGGAGGGGTTATCTAGCAAAGCAGCAGTGTTACTGGCGAGTGGTGCGTAATCGCAGGAGCAAAATGTATCTTTGTGTTTAGTTATTTTACTTCCCTCCAACTCCCAGAACTCTCCGCCTTTATGGGCGTGGCCGTCTGGACGCAACCTTCAGCAGACGTTGGCGGCGTTCGGGAATCGCTCTTCAGTGTTTAGTGAGCAGCAGAACGTTCCAGGTGTCTTGAGTATCAGGATTGTTTCCAGGGCAGCGGAGGCCTCATGGTTCAGACGTCGCCCTTGAACTGAAGGTCGCAGGTTCGAGTCCCTGGGCTCCACTGAGGTTCCCTTGAGTAAGGTACCGTCCCACTACACTG
>JBBPDA010084399.1:0-12097 GCA_037974385.1 Arnoldichthys spilopterus
TAAGACAGGTGTCTTTAATGAGGGTGACTAATTGAGTAGGAGTGTCTAACCACTCTGTGGGAGCCAGAACTCTTAATTTAAAGCTATTTTTTCAATTTTCCTTTTGTGCTATCTGTTAAAATAAACCTACCATTAAAATGACACTGTTTTGAGACTTTTCAATTCTTTGTTATTGGACAAACTTACAAAATCAGCGAGGGGTCAAGTAATTATTTCCTCCAGTGTGTGTTTATATATATTTCATAGAGAGAGAGATAGAGAGAGAGAGAGAGAGAGAGAGAAAGAGAGAGAAAGAGAGAGAGAGAGAGAGAGAGAGAGAGAGAGAGAGAGAGACACACAGAGAGAACTGTAGGGGAGATTAACTGATGGAAAGTTGTTTCCATGACTAATTGACATGACATTGCTGACCTTTCGGCAATGTGCAGTTGCCGAGCTTCAAGGGAGAGCTTGCTCAATGTCTTCCACATAGCTTCTGTTTCAGCACACATTTCCAGGGTCTCCAGGAATGCAGTGGCTCTGTGATGCACACACATACAAACAAATGTTACTGAGAACAAATATATTTAGAGGAACGCTGACCTGAGGCCAACTAATCTCTGAACCCAAAATCTCATGTACATTTCCTGGCTGAGATCCTGGAAGCCTATATTTCTATGATTTGCAAACAACCTCTGCAACTCAACCACAGCTTTTCTCTGAAACTCTTACCTATTCACAAAGCATGCATGCTAGCTAACATAAAAAGTAAGCCTGTCTCTGTGTCTCTAAAGTTCTAAAACAGAGATTTTTGGTCGAAGACTCAAACACCTTCAAGTCTGCATATGTATGTTCTATTAAGTTTGAAATCACCCTTGACCCAGGCAGTGAAGTGCTTTAGAATGCTAATCATTTGGTTCAGGGGTATGTAACTAGAAAAGAGCAAAAGAGTAAAGTGACTGGGAGTCATTGAGTGGACTAAACATTATCATTTTCATTACTGAATTTTAAAAGCTATAAAATCTGATGGTCACTAATTGTATCTAAGGTTCAGGTTGCATTAGGGGGCAGTCTTGGCCTAAAAATTAGAGAAGTGGGTCTGTGACCAAAGGGTTGCTGGTTCAGTTCTCAGAACTACCCAGCAGGCTGAAGTGTCCTTGAGCAATGGCATCTAACCCCCTAACTGCTCCCTAGTTGCTGAGATGGTGGCTGCCCACTGCTCCAGATGTGTGTGCTTACTGCCTTGGATGGGTAAAAAGCGGTATATATTCCACTACATGTTGCACTTGTACAACAAGATGACATCTAAATCTTAAATAAAGGTTAGCAACAGACTGTATTAAGTGACAAAATGTTTCTGATGTACTTTTGATTCCATGAGGCTACGTTTACTACAGTTTTTCAAGCAATGCCTTCCTCACTGGACTGGATTCTGGACTTGCCTTACACAGACTGACATGTCTCCTAAATCGTTTCACAATACCATGTGCAGTAGATGATAAAACACTAATGTTTCTTTGCAAAGCCTAAGCCATTAGTGGATGTTCCTTTTATATCCATTTGTGATAATCTCTCTTGTTCCCCTGCTAATTGTGAGATGTTTCAAAATTATGTAACTTGAATTCTATTCTATATTAACTTTTCACTCTTATTTTTCCTCTGTCCCATCTTCTACTGAGTGTGTTGTATGCATCAAATTCAAAAGCTGTTTATATTTTAAAAATATAATTAAGTTGGTCAGCCAATACATTAAAAGTCATTTCTTTGTACCTTTTGTACCTTCTAAAATTGTCCCAAAATATGGTTCTTCTCCTGTTAAATCATAAAACCATAATATACTAAACTACATTAAACAGAACCATTTTGCTAAAATGTGTAGTTTCTTCAGGAAAATGTATACATGTAGATTTCTGACAGAATGCAGTCTGATATGAAATAACCTCATCAATACCAAATGGTTGCCCAGAACATTAAAACCACTGGTGTAATATTGTGTAGGTCCCCCATGTGCCACCAAAACTGGCATCAGCATGGGCACTTTGACTGGTGGAGTGTTAACGCAGTCCTATACGGAGTAAGCTGTGAACTGTGTGAACTCTATGTTCGGACACCTTTCAGTCAATTTTCAGCAATGTGTTTTGCAGTAGCTCTTTTCTGGGATGAGACCAGACAGGTTAGCCTTTGCTTCCCACACACATCAGTGAGCTTTTGGTGCCTATGGCCAGGTCACCAGTTCACTTGTTGTTCTTCCTTGGACATATGGTTTTAGAGATGCTATGGCCCAGTCATGTAGCCATCACAATTTGGTTCCACATCAAAGTCAGACAGTCCTTGGGTTTGTCCGTTTTGCTGCTTCCAACACATCAGCTTCAAGAACTGACCCCTCACTTGCTGCCTAATTTATCTCACCTCTTTATAATCAATATTATTGGCAATATCTGTCTGATCAGTATAATTAATGTTTTAATCAAGCATTTCACACACTTTGAACTGTTACCTGTGATAGTCTCCATCATCAATGGCTGTTCCAAACTCGATCAATCCTTCATCCAGAGTGTAGGAGACTGTGTTCACACCTTCTGTCACAATGACTTCTGTTTTGCCATTTGCCCTCTCCAGATCCAGAATATCGCCCTGCAAAAACAACACACGCTTGATAGCTATAGCATTTTCCATTCCTGGCATACAATGTTGAATCTCTCGACTCAGTGAAGGTTTGAATAAATGAAGGTAAGTAAATGAAGGTTTAAAAGATCAGCTCACTCTCAAAGGAAACATTGTGACTCTCTCAGGGCTGTCAATGTTGTACCACACACAGAGGTTTCCACGGTTCTGAGCCACCACCACATCGCTGCCCGGCACCCACTGAACGTAGGAGCAAAAGCTCAGCACAGTGGTCTTCACCCCACTCTCAATGTCAAACAGGTTCAGCTAGAGAGAGAAAGTGAAAGAGAGGCTATAACAGACCAGTTTGGGTGTTGAGAGAAGCTATATTAGACTATAGGTGTTCCATTGATTTTAGTCTTTCATTAAATTCATTTTTCTGGTCTATCACTAAATTTCTTTTTGACTTTTTAATACAAGAACTGAAACATGTACCCGAAGCTTCTTGTCCCTGAACAGCAGCTTACGACCAGTCTCATTCAACTCTAGCCAATCAATCTTCGAGTCGTGGCTAACAGTCCCCAGGTTATAACCACCAGCCAGGTCCACTGGGTGAGGGAGCAAGAAGGACATGTGACCAGCTCATCAGTTATTAATCATTTATTCTAAACATATTGTAGTGATAAGGCTGCAAACTGACGCTAGATCAGGTTATTTAGGACTGCTGTAAAAGTACATAATAAAAAGACAGAGGCTACATTTACTGCCATGAAACAAACAATTCATACATACCAACCCACTCACACACACAATTGCATGCAGAAAACACAGAGACATCTCCATTCAGGCAGCCTCTGAACATCCTTTCACAATCAAAAATAGATCTGTGCATCTTTCAGATATCACATTCACTGACTTTCTGCCTTTGGCCTCCTTTGTCCACAAGTAAGGCAGGTGTGGAAAAAGGAAAAGAGAAAAAAAACACTTTCCAATTTACACTTTCCAAACATGTTTTAAGCACACAGGGACAGTAGGGGGGTGCACTCTGCTGTCAGCCAGAGGTTAATAAATTGGATGACGTTGCAAGCCTACTTTCGCCACCCGAAAATGGAAAAAGAAAAAAAAGCAAGAAAAAAACTACACAGGAGCAGGACTGACTTAATTTGCATTGGAAGTGGACAGAGCCATGGCAGATGGCACATAGTGGACAGCAAAGGAGTGAACCCTGACGATGACACAGCAGGGTCAGCCCAAGGGCTTAATTTGTGCCAGAACATGATCTGGGACCTCCCAGATTATGATAGGCACCTATATGATCGGGCCCAGTCCTTTATTTGCGACTTTCAAAATGTGTTAAAAATTATTTTGAAATATTAAGCCTTATCTGTCCTGTGACTCTTTTTTCCCCACCAAAAATACTTCAATATGAATCACTCAAAAAAAAAAAAAAGAGAGAGACTCAATCACTCAAGTGAAGACTGAAGCACATGAGTTTGGTGCACGTTGTGTGAGCTGAATATTACGGTTATTTGAACCTCAGCAACAAGGAGAAAACTGGCATGGTTTTTCTTTTGACCCAGTCACTTTCTCTCCAACTAAATGCTCAGAGGTCACACAGAAGGCTGATTTTGCTCTTATGGAGTCCTAAACTTCAGAAAAAGTGCAAAATGTCCATGCAGAAACAAATTTCCAGGATTTTGAAACAAACAAACCCATAAATAACTCAAATAGCCCTATAGTATTTTTATGATTTAAGAGCAACTGAGAACAGCCAGTCATATCTGATGTTTAAGCAATATTTAGCTGAATCTGTTGGGGTCTGTTAAAATACTTTGGCACCTCGCTGCTCCACCTGTCCACGTGTGCACGTGTGATGGGTTAAATGCAGAAGTCACATTTCATTGTGGTGCTTGAGTGTGTTTACAATGACAAATAGCCACTTTCACTTCACTTTTGCTCCACTGGTGAGAAATATGTCCTGATTACCAGTTTCCATCCATGCTGGGACTCACCAATGGCGATGGTTTTGATGTCGATTAGATAAGCTAACTTCTTGTTGTCCTCCACTCCCCTTTGCCTCCTCTCATTCAGACGCACACTGCAACACAAACAACAGCGTGTAAGCACTGATGGTATGATGGAAGGGAGCAGGCCTGACAGCGCTCCTCAGTAAGGAGCCATGCACTCTGGTCAGGCAGCATACGTGAATACTGATTTGCGATGACTAACGTTTTCTCTCCAAAGCCTGACAAGGCAGCTGTATGCTAAGCAACAGTGGTTTACATAATAGGCTGGAACATTATCCTGAGAGAATAGCTCGACCACACTGCCACCTAGTGGTGAAAGTAAAAACTGCATATAGTAAATCGGTAATCAAAATCAAACACTGAGGGGAGACGAATATAATGATTAGATAACTTCTATTACATCACTCTATTCATGTATTCTTTAAGGACATGTAATGCAGATATGCATATTGTGCATATTGTGTGCGGTGCACGAATGTAGATGGGGAATGGAGATGATTGATAGATCACTGATTTTGTTTAACACTGTTTTTTCTACTACTTCAAGGTCTTCCTGCATCTCTTTTAAAGCATCTGCTGACTACATACAGTCATATGAAATAATAAGTACATCATGAAAATTGTTGATTTTGTAAACGTATTTGAAGAATCAGTTAAAGACAGCTGCGACAAAAAGTTGTGTATCGTGACACACCACTAGCCTCTTCTACAACATGCTAACATGAACAACCCATGACATAGAAGGAAAGGGCAATGCTGATATTGGTGGTGTGCTGCCACAAATAAATCAATGTATGTTACATTCCATATCCCATACAGCTCTCTCACTGCTGCCCAAGGCACACTTAAAACCAACAATCCGAGCCAGAGCTGGATTTCACACCTAAAGCCTCTGCAGGTAAAATATTTACTTCAACTATATCAACTTTAGACACTAAACCAAACATGCTAATCAATTTTATAATACTTAACTGTACCTCAGTAGTGCCCGGGCTGCAACTCAAACCTGCGACCTTCAGGTCCCAAAGGCAGTGTCCTAACCACTAGGCCACCACTGCCCACAAGGTACCGTCCCACTACACTGCTCCCCGGGCGCTGTTGGTAGCTGCCCGCTGCTCCACATGTGCACGTGTGATGGGTTAAATGCAGAGTTCACATTTCGTTGTGGTGCTTGAGTGTGTTCACAATGACAAAGAGTCACTTTTACTTTCACTTTCACTGTAAAACATGCTGGGAAAAAAGCAACATTAACCTATAAACCTAAAAAAAACAAACTGTTCTCTGCCAGAATTGACTAATATTTACATCATCCAACCTACGTGTGCTACAATGTGACAGGGTGTGTTCATAGCATTACCACAACAAATCAAGAGCAGCCTATTCAAATTGCTATCGTTCATAAACCATTTGTTAGTACGATCCGGATCTTGAAAGGAAAATAGAAGAATGCTAAAATAATTTTCGAGGACAACACAATATTTCCCCAGGACATTTTATTTTTTTCTCCCATTTCCAAGTGATTTCTGAAAAATGGAAAAGTACCCTGCTGTGTACTATCTGAAAGTCAGACTGTGATATCACACACACTAAATTGTGAGCAGAGAATTTTTTCCCGCATTTAACCAATCCTAAACACACCTGTGCTTGAGGTTTGCTGCTTGTAAATACAGACTTCCCATTGTTCAACAAAGCCAAAAGATCTCATATGTGTAGATTTGAAGTGGATATATGCATTGGAATGGTCTGAATACTTCCCCTCACTGTATGTGTAAGCTTAACATCTGTAGAGCAAACCTGATAAGATGGGGGTTCATAAACTCAGTGCGAACGGATCCCAGGATCTCATTGTTGCCATATTCCACCAGTGTCAACTCTCCAGCATTGAAAACCATACACACCTACCCAAAAGATAAAAGATCATTAAAATACATTTACTTCTATCTTTGCAATGTAATTGGCTGTGATATTGATATTCTGTGACATTTTTTAGACCTTATTATTTTTTAAACTAACAATGGTGACTAGCATATTTTAACTGAATTATTATTTTTTTGCATAAAAAAACTTTTTAGTATTAATTTCTGACCACAAATTGAATGATAAATATGTTAATAACACTGCAGTATATTTATAACAGTACACTCAGGGTTCAGATGAGATATGGTCCCTCAGGGTACCTTATTGCCCCTCATAGGCACTCATGATAGCACACCCTATCCTGTGTTGTATAAATTAAATTTTCACATCTGCTGAAGCTTGCTGAAATATCTTACAATTACACTAATGCAACAAAAGAAATATAAATAAATATTATCAAAGAGGTACAACACATACTGTTTCATTTTCAAAGAAAAACTTTTCATTGCCTCCGGAGCCCTGCCATGCCACCTGAAATAGGAAGGAAATGTGTTACAGGAGTACTATAGGAGTAGTTACACTTTTAAAAACATCCCTCACACAAACACACACACACACACACACACAGTCCACAGCCACTGTACCATTATCCTTTTTGTGAACCTGAACAGCCCTCCAACTACTGTGAATGCTCCTTGAAAACTCAGTTAAACATGGATTAGCACAGCAGACCACAGCGACCTCTGAACTTCTAATTAAATAGTTTCAATGGAACGCTGAAAGGCCATTTGCCTTAACTGCTCATACAGACTGGAAATCTGCTCTAAAAGAGAAAAAGAATGACAATGTTCAGGAGAAAGCCAAAAAAAGAAACAAACAAAGGCTTCTTGTTCGACCTAACTAAGCAAAGCTACCTAAGGCCTGCTGTTAAGGTGGGTAGGTGCAGCATATACTGTAGAGGAAACTTCTGGAACAGTGTTCAGCTGAGCCACATTAACAGTATAAGCCTCAAATCAACATAATGAGCAGACTGATCAGATCATGGACAAATTCACTGAAAATTCCTATGTAGATTGAAAACTAGCATGTATGCAAGTATTTCTGTATTTCTAAAAGACTAAAATGTACATTATTGTCTCAAATACAAACTACTAGGTGCTTAAGCATTTCAAAGTTTTTTACTGGGACTAAATATCACTTCAGAACTTAACTGAATCCGACCTGTAAATTTAACTCAGCCAAAAATAAAGCATAACATTTTAGCATTACAAGCTTTTCCAATGCTAATCACATTGCTAATAAACAAAAATTAGTTGTTATGCTAACTAGTCCTGACTAGCCTTGAATTACTGTTTGCCATGCTATAGTTTCCTTTAGGAACACGATCATCTCTTGTAGGATGAAATTTTGTTCTGAACAGTCTAATAACATTTGAGCCCAAGTGTGTCTGAACCTGACTAACCACCAGTCAATAAAATTCACTGAGACATTCCTGATGATTCACCTTTTAAATTTTAGTATGGCAATAATAACAGCCTTTATCATAACAATAAAAAAGACTAAAAGAAATATTTATGCTAACAAATATCAGTTAAACTTCATCAAGTTGTTTCTTAATTCTCATTCTCTTTCTTTTAGACAAATTATATTCAACTTCTATGTTTAATTTCATTTTAATCAAAGATTTTTTTCTTGTCTTATTGGTTTCTGTAAAGTTCATTTGTAACAATGTTGGTTAGAAAAAGCACTATAGAAATAAAGGCAATTCTTTACTTGAACTTTGCTACAGAACACTGACATAACCATGTTGACAAGAGTTGTCTTGACATTTTATGTTTTAAGATTTTATGTTGCAATTACCAGTAATTACGTTATTTGTTCCCGTAAATCCCATAAATTCAGTTATGGTATCAAGCCATAGTATCAACTGTCATGACATTAATCGGCAATGGTAACATCACAGTGTTATAGTAATGGGCATAATCTGCATAAGAAAATATTTGACATGTGCCATGAATCTTTCTTTATTAATATTTATGTCATTCATGTCGTTTTTAGAAAGGAGCAAACCCAAAATAATGTAACCCAAATTTACTTAACTGAACTCAACTTCTAAAGATAATACAAGTAGAGGAGAAGAAAAACAGGAAGAGAAACAAAAACAGAGATAAATGTAGGCCAAAATGAGAACATGGGCTTTTAGAGACCCACACATGAAACCAGAACCCCTGACAACTATGTATCCCAATATTTCAAGCTCTACTACCTCACTAAGTTTGTTGGAGCTCAGGTCACCCAAGAGCAGAGTGTCGGACGTGTGCGCCACTAGGTAGCGGTCTCTCCCCATGATCTTCACCTCATCAATCTCATAGCCATAATGTGATTTCAGCACCACTCGTGTGCTTGTAGAGAGGTTCTTCACAATTACCTAAGTCAAAAAAACAAAAAAAAATAAACAACTAAAAATATGGCTGTACAATATTTTGGTGTTCATAGAAGGAGGGTGCTGGTCATAAAAAAATCAGAAGAAGCACATCTGGGGCAAATCAGAGTTAAAATAAGCTTTAAATTATGTAGTGTAGGCCCAGCTAAAATATGTAAAACAAGCACTGAGACACTGGGACACTTTAGAATGTAAACATTTAGTCTTAATGTATGTTAAAATAATGTTTACATTGTGGACAGTAAAAAGTCTAAGGTCAGGATCCCTATTGTAAAGTATGTAATGAATATCAACCATGATTTAGACAAAAGCTTACTTGACTCAGGCCCACATAAGTCATCTCAAATTTGTTCTTGTAGATGCTCCTACGAAGACAACAGTCAAACTGCTCCACTCCACCACACAGAGTGCCCTGTTGGTCAAAGCAGAAGAAAGTATCTAACTGTGGGTAAGATGCCTAAATGCAATAAATAAACACTTGCACTTTAAGAATTACCTTCTGTATCGGAGTGCCTCTATCCTTTTTCCTTGTATTGTAAGAGTTTTTCTAACTTTTATTATTACATATATTATTTTAAATATAACTTTTATAACTACTATTATATTTATTAAAAGCTATAATAAAACTATTTAGACAGATTTTTCTTAATTTGACATTTATACATTTGGATTATGTGTGGGCTATCAGAAACATACTGCGCAGAGCCGCGAGCCATCTTTTTTCCAGGCTAGAGCAGTGATGGTGTACAGATTATGAATTTCTTTAGGTGAGGCCTCATCCCAAGCACCTCTTCGAGGGCTCCAGTTAAAAACCCGTAATCTGCAGGACAAAAGAATTATGATTACAATTTCAAAAGAAAATACTAAAATAGTTATCAAACCTAATGCTCCTTTGACTATGAATGCTCAACTTCAGATCTAACACAAGTCTGACATAAAGACACTGATGGGCAAAACTGGTACAGTCCAGGTAAGAACTGATGTTTCTTCTTCTGGCAAATATCTTATAGCCTCCAAAACCTTTTTAAAATTGTTTTTCCATTTCTGCATAATTAAATGTTTAACATGTAAGCAAAGACATTTACAATAATTAACTTTAATAGTTCATGGACTACTGGGCTTCTGTTTTCTGAAATTAGCTGAAGCTATTGCCCAGTCTCAGGAGCAATTCAGGGTTACATTTCACTGCATGTTGTACATGTATAACATGTGTAAGTCACAACTAAGCTTCTTGAAAGGTCTTAAAAGCCAGTTCCAGAGACATGAACTGAGTTGTTTGCAGCAGGGGTGACATGCAGTGGTGACACATCCAAAGCATTTAATGCCTCTAAAAGTAAACTCACAGGTTACTACAGTAAATGATTACAAATATGCTTGGTGATGCCTGACCATTGCTTTACGGCAGTTTAGAAGGTTTTTCTGGCCTAAAACTAGGCTTGCATCTGGAAATGGTTAACCAAATTAAAGAGGTAACATCAGATGAACATAACTGAACTTTTTACCTTTCATAGGGTGATGTGATTTCCTAAACAAATTGTATTTATTGTAACTCTGTGCATTTATTCACACCAAACCACTCAGAATAACTTTCATTACATGTCAATGATGGTATGATTGAATGAAGTATGCACAAAATTTCCTTTTCATGCAAATAACGTTAAATAACATGAATAACATGCTTTTTATGGAATTATATATACTGTTACCACAAACCCCTGCCTCTAACTTCAAATAACATACTCACCGGTCATAACTGCCCAAGACTACTGACTGTCCACTCGGGCTGGTAGCTGCCACAGTGAACTCCTTCTCTGAGGTATCCCGGCTGTAGTCAAATGTCTGCAGGATGTGGCCCTCCTTCCCATAGGCCACAATCTTCTTATCACATCCAGCTGCAATAATGCTATTTGTTCCCCAAGCCAGCGCATATGGTGGGCAAAGGTGGGTGAACAATTTTCCCTTAAAAATAAAAATAACTCCAGGTAATCTTTTACTGCCTACAGAGGCCATAATTATGGTACTTTGAAATTATATTACCATGTTATCATGAGAACAAACAATCTGACATAATCAAACTAATCAAACTTAGTTTTAATATTAACATATGCAGGCAATATTTTACAATTTACATGTTCCTTTTATATAAATATAAAAACATACATTTAGATGAGGACTGTAATTCAGCAGGCTTTTACCTGTGATTCTCCTGAACCTTCATCATCAAAGAAGTAGCGCACAACAGTCCCATCTGCATGACCTGAAAGTATTCCCTTACCAGAGACACTAACACAAAGTTCAGAAACAATGTGTTCAGACTTAAGAGGAAATCTTATAACTTTTGGTAAGATGGCTTAAAGCACAGGTTGCACAGCAATATATAGCTATAGCTAAATATAACAAAATAGCTATAAGAAAGTGAGCATACTTTGAGGTCAATGAAACAACGTAGGATTCTGTTCCATAGATTGTAGATGATTTGTTGGTTTTTGTGTTGGCTACGCGAATCTGTGTGTATTGACAAAAAATTATGATGTAAACACATTTAATAAAAGCAGCCAATTTTTTTTTGCCTAACATATTATATTGCTTACTTTTCCTTCTGCTAGTCCAAAAATTATAGAATGTTCTGCTGGCCAAAGCAAACATATTACAGCACTCTATAAAATAGAAAAATAGTGGTTAATACACTGTGCAATTGCATACACTGTATGTCAAAGTCATTATGTCAGTCATCTTAGCTAACGTGATAACTTACTGTCTGCACAAATTTGTTGCAAATAACTTTTTTGTCTCCCCTAACATAGAAGAAACAACAGATTAGAGATATACAATTTAATGTTATTCACCTCAGACTTCGGTTATATAGTGATTGAATGTTATTTTGTAAATGGTATGGGCAATATAAATTGTAAATCAAAACTTTACTAGTGTGCTGATATCCTTACCAGTCCTCTCCAATTTTGTACACAAATATTATATTGTCAGTTTGGGCGATGGCAATTTTAGTGGAATCTGGAGAAAATGCCATAGACTTGACTGCATAGCTTTTCTTCCCATACTGCAAAATAAACAAACAAAAATAAAAATTGTATTTAAAAAAAAAAAAAAAAATATATATATATATATATATATATATATATAGAGAGAGAGAGAGATACAGAGAGAGAGAGATACAGAGAGAGAGAGATAC
>JBBPDA010084410.1:0-12097 GCA_037974385.1 Arnoldichthys spilopterus
GTGATGGGTTAAATGCAGAGGTCACATTTTGTTGTGGTGCTTGAGTGTGTTCACAATGACAAAGAATCACTTTCACTACCATACACTGCAGTAAAGCATCTTTTAAGGTGGAAAGTGAACCGAATTTTTCTCTCATGTCTTAGTTAGTGTTTCAGTTTCAGTTAATGTTTTAATCTGCACTGAGCTTCTAATATGCTATAAAATGTTATACAATGTTTTCTTACATTATTAGCTGATTAGCAGGTCATTTGTTTAGATTTTCACTTGACAAGCAACCTTGACATTGCCATAGACATCCTGAAGTTTCTTTGCTGGTTTATTTAGCAGCATTCCTATACAGCAGTGCTGTGAGATTAGGCCTGTGTTTTTGTTTTTTTGCAGCCACATTGCCATCTGTTTTTGTAGCCTCATGTCTGTGTTTACATTTACATTTATTCATTTGGCTGTTAAGTATTTACACCCTTGTGTTTGCACCAGTTGGAGTCCATTCTCCATTACTGTTACTACTTGTTTCTGTTCTCTCAGTTTAGTTCATGTTTTCTCATATTTTTTTGATTTGCATTGTCTATTAAAGTCTTGTACTTCAAATATTATTTGTGATTGCCTTCTTAATCCGAAAGTGCTAGATAAGGGCTATTTAAATAAAGTTTCTTAATTATTTTTTCAGATTTCAATTCATTGTCTCAAAATGCAAAAACATAATGAATAAGAATAATTATAGTCATATACTTCAAGGTCGACTATACCTTCATATACTGGAACTGGTTAGCACATCAGGACATATACTAAATAATAAAAAATATATATATAAATAAGCAAGAGTTATTAAGACTAGTGAATAATATATAAGCTGTTATATAATATATAGCTTAGCCGTTCAATAAGCGCAGTGCATTGAAGCTAAGTGGTCAGGACTGTTTCTTAAATAACCGTGGCTTAAAAAGCTATAGCAAGCAATTGCATTATAGAAGTAAAATGACCAGCATTTGCAGTCATACAGATGACAAGGCTACTGAGAGCACTATGTCCACACTACAGTGTGATCACTATGATGTTCACTATTTATTTGCTGTTTGTTTAAATTTTTCCACTCTAGTGGACAATCCAGACAGGAAAACTCTGTTTGTGATAAAAGACAGATTGAAAAAAACAAGTGGAAACAAAAGGTTGTTAGGATCATTGCATATTTTACCTTGAATCGAGTTCCCCAAGTACTAGATAGTACTCAAAATGCCAAGAATACAGTGATGTTTAATTGCAAATTTTTATTGGCAAGGAAAAATGGAAAAAAAGGTATTTACAAGATGTATACAATGAGTAAAAGAAAAACTGGTAGGTGGTCGACTGACATGTCCCATGTTGAGTATGTAGAGTAACTTCTTGAGAAGCCTTGTGGCTACAAAAGAAACACAAATCCCAATAAGTGAACTGTGATTCTGCATGGCAGAAAAAGGAACAGACAGAGTAAACTGATTTTATGCTTTGGTTTTTCTTACTAATGGGTCACATCAAATGGTCTGAGGGCTTTATCTTAGCTGGTCCTTTTGATTATGGGGCCCAGGGTAGGTTTAGTTGAGATGGGCCCTGGTGGTTGTTTTCGTACTATGGGCCCCAGTGGTTTGAACCTCATGGCCTTCATTGTTTTAACTGCCATGAGACCCAGAAAAGAGAAAACAGACAGATTACATTGTTACTGTAATTGATTTTATATTCAAATAAACCAACAATAATAAAAAGTCTAATATTTATTAACACCTAATTTCATGCAGTACAGTACCTCTGCAAGAAATTGACCCTTTGACCTGCAAAGCATTGTGTTTGCACCTTTATCTGTAATTTTTTCTTCAATGTATTTTTAATGACTTTAGATTTAGCCTTTTTACTTTCTTTTAGTTTTACTCTATTATTTACATTTGCACAGTCTCAGGAATAATCAGAGTACATTTCACTGCATGTTGTATTTGTATAACTATGTACAGTATGTGACTAATAAAACAATCTTGAATCTTGAACCAATAAGAACTAAATGTATCAGCTCAGGTTAAACACATCTGCTCTGTACAGTTAAGAACAATGAGCCGAACATGTTTACTGCCTGCTGCTTATTAAGATCACTCTAGTGAGAGAAATGCATTTGGTCCGTCTTTCTATTTGGTAATCTGCTCCTATACTTTCCCTGTAATTACCTTCAGCAGTCCTGTCTTCCACCGTGAACCCTGGATCCAACCTGGCTAGCTCCTGTCCTGGACCTTTCGGCTTTACCAGTGAGCTTTGCTTTTCCTCATCCAACTGTTTCTTTCTCTTTCTCTCCTTCTGGTTTTCCTCTTTGACTCCCTTTCTTTCTTCTTCCAGTCCATCTTTCTCACACTGGAACTTCCACTGTGCTTCACCAAGTTCCTGCCATGCTGTGTCTATTCTTGCCCATTCGTCATCTAGTTCAATCCTTTCGTCTTCCATTCCATATCTGTCACTGTCTAATTGTTTCTGTTCATCTCTCAGTTCCTTCCACACTGTCTCCATTCTCTTCTGTCCAGAATTTAATTCTCTCTTTTGCTCCTCCACTTTCTTACTTTCCTCCTCCACTTTTCTCCTTTTCTCCTCTACTTTTTTCCTTTCCCCCTCCACTCTCTTCTTTTCTTCCTCCACTCTCTTCTTTTCCTCCTCCAACCCTATGCTTTCATTTTCCACTCTCTTCAATGCAGCATCTACTTCTTTTCTTTCCTCCTTAATTTTCTTACTTCCCTCTTCCAGTGTTTTTGTTTCCTCATCCAGTCTCTTCCACTCCTCTTTAAATCTCAGTTGGTCAAGCCCCTTGTTCCCTTCATTCTTCAGTTTGTCCTGAATCTCTTTTATTTTCCTCCACTCCTCCCCCACCTTCTTTTTTTCCTCATCTACAATCTTTCTTTCCAGTTCAACTCTATCTCTTTCGAGCTCCATCTTTCTCTGAAGTTTCTGCACATCCTTGACTTTCCCCCACTCCTCCTGCACTCTAGTTCTCTCCATCTCCGTATTTTTCTTCTCTTCCATAAGCCTTGTCTGCTGCTCCTCTAGAATTCTCTTATGCTCTTTCACACTTTGTTCCTGTTGCTTCTGCACTTTAAAGCTTTCAACTTCCAGACTCTTTCTTTCCTCCTTCAACAGTTCTCTTCCTTCCCTCAAACTCCTGGTCTCCTCTATCTTTTTTCTTTCTTTCTCACACCTCCTCTCCTCTTCCTCCATCTGTTTGGCCTTCTCTTGAGTTTCTCCTTTTTTCTCTAAACTCTTTCTTTTGTCCTCCTCAAAACAATTTTTTTCATCTTCCAGTGCTTTCCTGTCCTCTAGCAGAAAACTCTGCACTGTCTCCCACCTTTTCTTATCCTCCACCCAGAGCTCATCTTTCCTTTCGTTACTCTCAATTTCTCTCATCTGGTCATCCTCCCTTTTCAAATTCTCAAGCTCCAGCCTTTTTTCCTCTGTCTTCTTTGTGGCTCGAAATAGTTCTTCCTCTCTCTGTCTCTGTTCATCCCTCAGTTTTACCACTTCCTCTCTTAATTTCTCTGCTTCTGTCCATTTTTCTTCCAGAGCCTTTAGCTTCATCTCCTCCTCTCTCAACATTTTATTCGCTTCCCTCTGTTTCACCTCCTGCAAAGCATTAATTCTTGCTTTTCTCTCTGGTAGTAGTTGCCTGTCTCCTTTCATCCTCTCCTCCACCATCAGTTTCTGACTGAGTTCATTTGCTTGTTCTTTTTTCCTTTCTAGGTCATGTTTTGCTTTCTCCAACTGCCTTGTGTAAGACTCCTGCATCAGTTTCTTTCTCTTCTGAAAGTGAAAGTGACTATTTGTCATTGTGAACACACCCCATCACACAAAGTGCACCGCAATTAAATGTTGAAAGGTAGTGGGACGTTACCTTGCTCAAGGTTCTCTTGGTGGTACCTGGGTCAGGACGTGAACCTGTGACCCTCCGATCACATGGGCAAGTCCCTAACCACTAGGCCACCACTCCCACCTCCATTTGTCTGAAGATCACATCTCTTTCCTTTACTCATACTGCTTCTCCAGCATCTCTGGAGCCTCCTCGTTTATTTATTTCTTTTCCAGGAGTCTTTCAAGAACCTCCTTTCTTCGTCAATTAAGAAACTTTTCAGTTTCCCATGCCATACTCACCATCTTTCCTCCAGCATCAGCCTGGCTTTTCTCCCTCAACAGTGGCTCCATCATCACTCTATCAACTTTTTTCAGCCATACATTGTCCACTGTTCCTTCTTTGATTAATCTCTCTTTCTCGTCCAGTGCCATCTCAATCTTTCTTTCCAGCTTTTGTAGTTTTCTCTGCCTCCACACTCTTTCATTAAGCATAAACCACTCTGCTATTTCCTTCATTATGGCGATGTGCTGGTACTTCAGCCTGTCCTCAATATATGCTCTCTGCTGCAGAAGGCCATTTTCCAGGCCTGTCTGCCATGTCTTCTCTGTTATATTGCCCATTGCCTCACACTGTTTCTGCAACTAAGGAAAACAGTCAACTGTAAGAGAATGTATTACATTCATGTTCTGCAGCTAATTTGACGCATGTTTAGGAATACTGCTATGGTGAGGGGAGGGTTCTGTTATTTCTGTCAAAGGCATTCTCTCCCGTATCATTTTATTGCTCACATTTCACTACAGCAAACCAATACAATACAACTGTTCTTCAGATCACAGAAATACAGAAAATGACCACACTAGCCCTTCTACAGTGTGGGGTAAATCTAGTTACTACCTGGATGACATAGTTATATTTAAAGCTTAATAACATCCGATTAGAAGGCGATAGAAACATTAATCAAATTGGAACCTGATCAAAACATATGTACCATTAATAAAATGAGATTTAATTCTGGGAAATAAGAGCCTTTTATATTTTATTTTGAGTGTATTTTTTTCTTTGTTTTAGAAACAGATATGGACATTGTAATAAGTCTCTTTACTTTTGAATAATTCCAAAACTACATTGTAGATTTTAATATTTTCATCTCACAACTGCTACTTGTGTGCGAACAATTCCAGAGTGAATACACATGAAAGTGGTAATTCAATTAAATGAAAAAGGGGGGTGTAAATGCCCTTTATGCAGATGAAATATTATATTTTTTACAAAACATTCTAATTCATACATTTATTTTGGTTGGGATATTTGTACATCTTTTATTTTTAATGTTTTTATAAACAGAATTAAAATCTGCTCCAGAAAATTGGGCAGCCTATACCCATCCAATCACATGCAGGTCCCGCCTCTAGGGCTATTTGGCACTGGCTGATACCTGGGCAAAACCTAAATCAACAGGCCTCAGGCAGCGTTTGTGTGCGAGTGAGAGAAAAACGTAGAGAGGAAGTAAAGGGGTGTATCACAGATCCATAGCTAACTTAGTACAGCCTCTGCAGTGCAAATAAAGGGCCTAGCACCATGATGTCTGGGTTTTTTCGCAGCCTTAGACCCAGCTGAAAATCACACTTTGATTCAATGCCTTGTGGAGCAACTGGAAAAGTCTTTTTTTCAATGCGTTTGTCAGAGCTGCACGCAGGGTGAGTTTGCTGGGTTAGAAAAAGCGATGTGCTTGGTAAGCAAGCTGTTAGCAGTATATATTGCTGTTATATGCTTAAAATGACCATTAAGTCCTGCTTTTGGTCTGTGAGTTTTCTTCTCTGAAGTTGTTTGATTCGTTTCCCCCTATGAGCGCCAGCTCCGCTTCTTTACCTTCAAACTTTTACAGATTATAAAAGAACAGAACAAACATAGTCTTCAGATTGTGCCTGTTTGTGCACTGGAGGGTAGAGAATCGAGCAGGGTCAGTGTTTTTGAATTTTGTCCAGTAGACTGTTTACGAATTGCGTCGTTCAAAACCCCTCCTACCTAAACACACTGTCACTCCTCGCACAAGCTCCATCTCCATTTGTTTGCGTTCAGAATAAATAAACAAAAGCACATATAGTCTTCAAATTGTATACATTTAGGTTCTGGAGTGTAGAGAATCGATCAGGGTCGGAGTTTTTCAGATCGTTTACAGATAGCCTCTTTCAAAACGCCATTGTTTTTTGACACATGCGTTTAAATCGCTAGGGCCGATGAGGAAATGGCTTTTATAAGGCTATAATTTACAGTGTAATAATATAAAGCACAAATATATTTTAATAAAAAATACATATTTATTGTGAAAACCATAATAACGGTCTTTAGCTTAGATTCTTGATCTCTTTTTTTATATATAAAAGGTCATATACAGCAATTATCATTTTATAATTGTGTACAATGTTAACATCTATAAACATGACCTTTAACTGTTAAAGACTAACTCGCTATTGTTGGAAGATTTTACAGAAGTAATACAAGTTTTTGTCCTCTTACCTCTAGTGCTGGGTGCTTCACAGAGTGAGTGAGCTGTTCACTCATGTGGACTGTCTAGTCTTTGGCCTATGACATCATGGCACACAGAGCTTGTTGCTGTGAGTGGAACATGTACAAACAAAAACAAGCACTTATGAATTACTGTGTAAACAGCCTCTCACTGACCCTGCAGTAACACTAGTTCCGCATTATCACTTGTGTATATTAACTGTAGTGCAGTACGTACATCATGCAGGACCAAAACGTTCCATTATACATATTAAACAGAATAAAAAAATATATAATAACAAATGAGACAAATGGAACAATAACAATATACAAACACTATATTGAATCTTTAGTGAATTTTCTACAAGACAAAAGATGGTAAAATATGTAACATGTAAACACAGAAATATGCATGGGTATATCAATACAGAAATTATGCCAAATATGTAAAAACACCATCATTCTCAGACAGAAAGAGAAATAATGTTTTTTTAGGAAATAGGCTCAGAATTAAAATAATATTTTTCTTCAGCGTGGAACGTCTCACATCTCATTGAAAAATATCCTTAGAAGGTTTTTTGTGAAGCAAGTGAACCAGTTCGTAAATTCTTTCATTTTTATTATTTTAATTTGCTTATGAGCTGGAGATGACATATATCAGTGATGAGTGGATGGCAAACACACCTACCACACAGTGAAGGGTGCACACCCTCATTTGCCTTGACTTTTAGTAATCTGTCGCACATCTCTCTGCACCGGGGCTGTACTGTATGATGCATTAGGCCTGACAAACTATCTGTCTGTCTGTCTGTCTTTGTCAAATACAAGAGACTAATGCTGAAATCATAGAAAAGGCAAAAGTAGGCAATGCTTAGGTTAGAGAGGGAGAGAGAGAAGATTCCACAGAATTGCTTAATGCATAATTTGATATTTGCTGAAAAAGTTATGCTCACATGAGATTTTTGAGGTAAATCGACACTGAAATTTCAGCACTTTTTTCACTTTTAACTCATATGATAACTAAGTTACTCTGCAGAGACAGACAGACAGACAGACAGTGGGGAGTGGTGGCCTAATGCCTTTGGGATCTGAAGACTGCAGGTTCAAGTCCTGGCCCGGCCACCACTGAGGTACCCTTGAGCAAGGTACCGTCCCACTACGTTGCTCCCTGGGTGCTGTTGATAGCTGCCCACTGTACCACGTGTGCATGTGTGATGGATTAAATGCAGAGTTCACGTTTCGTTGTGGTGCTTGAGTGTGTTCACAATGACAAATAGTCACATTTAAACTTTACTTTAAGAGAGATGACCCTACACCTCTTGGTTTTCATGCAGGCTCTGTTAGGTGTGATACAGCAGATGACACGAGGGGTCCTACTGCACTGCTGAAATGTTGAGCAAGCTACTCTGAAGTTTTGGATCCACAGGAGCTCTGGAAAATACACTGCAGACAGAAACCGCGGACACAGCCACTGCAGGTATGCGTGCAATACGTCTTCATTATTGTGTATGTTAACACTCGCTTGTTGCTTTCCTTGTTTGGTGGGATTGAAATCCAGGCCTAAATGGTAAAATCTCACTAAGAAGAGAAGATGTAGTTCCGGTTATGACGTGCTTGCATGAACATCACACGACATGTTTTTGTAAGCTCACAGTTTTACACATTATAAAAGAATGACCGTATGTAGACTCTTCAAATTACACATGTGCATGCTCTAGAGGTCAGAGCTGTGAGCAAGACTGGAGTTTTGGTGTTTTAACCAGTAGATTGTTTACGGATCCAGTTGTTGTTTTTAGTATCTAAACTACAAGGGAGAACTGGTAATAAGATTAAAATATAATAGGCTTTATATTGCCGTTTTTGAATTATGCTAACTTTCTAAACAAAAATAGCCCAATAATTAAATAGGGTTACATTGCTCACTTTGCTGCAGACTACAGTGACTCATGTAAAAAATGTGTTGTCTTCGCCAGTATTTGCTTTTTGAAACATGCACTAAATAAATAAATGGTATCTTGAACTCTATGAATATGGATGCCATCACTATATAGGTTAAAGTTGGCAGTTTGCAGGTCTTGTGGAGTTCGGGTGGTTGTTGAACAAATATTTCTGCAGGTCGGGCAGTGCATGTTGGCTCTCATTACGGGTCAGGTGGGTCAGGCTTTACCCATTACTTCATAGCCGTTTGACCCATTAGAGCACCAGTCTTTTACAAAACGTTTTTAGTAGCTGCATGAAACATTTTGAACACATTTTAGCTCCTCCACATTGCAGGGTAGGTTACTGCCATTCACATTCACATTGAATTTCAGTGTTTTTCCCCTCAAGATGTTATCTGCAAACCTCTTTTTGAAACTGTTTTCTTTTTCTGAACTCCTCCTTCACACCATCTATTATCATCATGTAAATGTTCTGCTTAACATCTGTCAGCTCTTCCACATTATGCATAAAATACAGTGATCTGCTCAAGAAAACTCATTCTTTGTGTAAACGTGTGTAAACCTTACTGCATGGCAAGGTTCTTGATTTTATATACCTACGGCAATGGGTGTGGCAATTCATTGATGAGGTGTCCCAATACTTAACATTGACATTACCTTAGTGAATCTTTACATATGGTTAGTAAGTATAAAGGCTTTTGAATAATATATTGTTCATGATATATAATTATATTAAAAAACTGTTCAATGACGTTATCTGAAACTTGCAGCTGATTCCACAATATTACCCCATAACCATAATATTATTAAGTCTTTTGAGACCTCTTGCCCAAGACTGACATATGTGCTAATGGAGACTTTATCTTAATACAGTTTTGAACATTTATACCTAATTCTGATTTATGGCTAACTTTACACCTAATATCTAAAGCTTTATTAAATGCATTTTACTTTTAAGGGTGAAAAATTATGATTTGTTATGTGTCCAAAATACCAGCTTACAGTTTGAATTTAAACAAGATAAGGTGCCACATAGACCCAGTCCACGCGTAGGGTGTTTTTGGAAATGGCGATTTTCCGTTTTCATTTTTAAATCCACACGAGCACGATTTTGAAAATATCTCTGTCTTCATGTAAACACAAAAAAAGATGTCAAACGCTGTCAGAAGCATGCAAAAGCTAAAAAAAAATTCTCTTGCCTTTCTTGTGAAAGCACATGCTCACTCTCAAAGTTGTCCCACCAACCACTGTACACCATGAAGCTCTTAGACAACTTAACCCAATCTCACCTACACATTAAAGTATGCTGCGATATACCAGAGGGGCATAAAAGCAATTAGTCTAGAGTAGTTAAATTATCCTTCTTCAACTCTTAGGCAACATGTGTGATCATCTGCAAATGATTATCTTTTGCAAGTGATTGTGTGATTTTTTGTTTTTGTTTTTTTTTCCTCAATCTGCTTAACACAAGTTAACGTTTAATCACATCACTCCTGATCTGTAATCCATCTATAAAACTCCACAGCAGAGGATCCTGGCATTGTAATTTCATCTGTTGTTTGGGAACTCGATTGCTTTGCATCTACATTTATAGGAGGAGATTAGGCGCATAATCAAATGAGCACGTCTAAATGATTTGTATGGCGTTTTGGAGAGGAGAGCAAAGTGAACCGATTCGAGTTTGGGTGAGTGATAGCTGCTGAGCGCAAACGGTGGTGGGATGGGGAGGGCTGGTGGGGCTCTGATAGCCTGGAAGCAATGTGTCCCTCCACAGCCTTTTATTATGACTGAGTTATTAACTGCAACCCCAGAGACCAGAATTGCAGAGTATTTCTATACTGACTGAAGGTGAGAGAGATGCTCCCTTTGCTCATCAATAACCCTGCGACTGACCACAGCTGAGCTGTCCTCACATGGTGGCAGAGCTGAAATATTACCTTCAAGTCACGCTGCAACATCCGCTTTAAGAAACAAAAAAAGAAAAAGAAGAAGAAGAAAAATTCCCTCCATTGTTGCTGAGTCAATGAATATTGATTCTCCATGTGTGTCTCTTCAGGTGGAACCAGATTACTTTGAAACGCTCTAGGTGTGTGTTTGTGTGTGTGTGTGGTGGTGGTGAGGGGGGGGGGGTTGGTTTTCTTGCAGTAGTGCAAGAAAGTATTAGGTAACCGACCTGGGAAGATAAAGCTAAATTACCAAATGAAAGAAAATAAACAACAACAGCAGGCTAATCGGGTGCTTTCGACCAAATGGGGTTGGAGCAGGCGGGATTCAAAACGTTCCTCCGCCTCCCTTCTGCACAACATCTGCACTTAAACTGAGCCTGATATTGTGAACACCTTTAATGGATGTGTTTTGCCCTGTGTGCACTATTTTCTGGAAAGCTATTAAGCAAATTGTCCATTATGTGTGAGTGTGTGTAGTGTATAATTCTCTGGTATCCTTCATTGTGCTGGAATGGGAGATGCTGTTCAGATACTACTAGCACCATCATTTTTAGATCTGGTTTCTATGGACAATTGTTGCCTTCATCAACCACCTGACCTGGTAAAATAGTGGTAAATTGAATAAGTGCTCTTTTTGTACTATTTTGCATTACATGTACCTGGATGTTAAACATATATTTTAGGCCAAAACTATCATAATACAATGTATCGGTAATCAAAAAGCATATATGTGACAATTTCGTATAATACATCTGACCTTTTAAATGTCTGGTTCTAGTTGTTACCAGTATACCATAATTCTGACTCTTTATGAAAGGCACATTTCAAATCAAACCACTCTCAATTACTTTGTTTACATCTTAAGGATTTAATTATGCAGGCATTTTTTAAAATTGGATGAATTCCTTTTAGTAAACAATCTGCACAAAAAAAGATCTGCCTTCCTAAATTCTAACATGGAAACCCATTCGCTAAAAAGCAGCATTAGAGCACATTTGCAACTCTTATTAATTTAATCAAACCAATTTCTGTAACCATAAATGGCCCAAATGGTTCTGAATACTTGAATATGTTTTCAACCCATTAAGCTTCCTGTTTTCTCTTTTCTTCCAGGTAAGAAAATAACTTTTTTTTTCTTTTTTTCACTTGCAGTTAAATTAATGCACCTGGCAGGGGGTGGGTGTGGGGTTGTTTTTGTAGATATTTCTTGAAACAAAATTTAAAAATAAACAAACTGAATGAAAGAAATAAGCCTCATGGGAGATATGCACAGTTGACAAATCCCCAAATATACAAAGATGAGGAGATAGGAGGATGCTGATAGCTTAAACTAAATCAGTCTATCTATAATTATTTTCTAAAAAGCCATTTTGATGGGACACAGCTGGGGGGCAAGGAAAGTAATCATGTGACACATTACTGGGATAAATATCAGTATCTGTTGATCCTATTTTGAACAGTATATGTTGACTAAAATGAATGACTGGAAATAGATTGGGATTAGCCAGTGTTATTTGTGCAGTTTGTATACCCCAAACCCCACTCCTCACACCCCTAGCCATAAATGATTACTATTATGACTCGTACACAAATGTCTTTAACAACCTAACGTACTCTGGTCACAGTCTTTAAATGACTACTGCTCGCTGTTGAAAGCAGTTGCAAAAGACAAAGTGGAAAAAATGACTTAACTGCCATAAAAGAACTTTTGTTTCTCAACTAAGCTTTTAACCCATTTAATCCCAATGGTCACAAAAGTGATCAATTTTTTTTTCTTCCTCCGGAGGATCCAGTATTGTTTCTGTTGGGTTTGGTTGACAAATTTTACTGAAAAATGAAAAAATAGACTGTCTTGATTA
>JBBPDA010084431.1:0-12097 GCA_037974385.1 Arnoldichthys spilopterus
CTCTCTCTCTCTCTCTCTTTCTTTCTCTCTCTCTCTCTCTCTCTCTCTCTCTCTCTCTCTTTCTCTCTCTCTCTCTCACTCTCTCTCTCTTCCGTCTCTCTCTCGCCCGCCGTGCCAGTCCATTTAGACCGTATTTTCTCTCAATTTTCCATTTGTTCCGCACGTGTGATATATACGCCTGGGTGTAAGGTAACTATGGTTGCCCCTGGTAACTGCTGTCATGGTTAATTAAGGTCTATTTAAGGTTTCGGAGGAAGGGAACGCAGATAGAAAGCTGCGGTACCTGGACGCCCTCTCATTATCCCCCGTTTGACAGCCTTAATCGGCACAACATGACTCTATTTAGCACCAGCTCAGCACATTTAGGCCTTTCCCTTTTACTCCACATGTCTGTGTGTGTGTGAATGTGTGTGTGTGTGTGTGTGTGTGTGTTCTCTGGAGTTTGTACTAGTCTTTAGCTGCACATTTTGAAAGCTAGCGTGACGGTTCCTTTCACTGGTTCTCCCAGCCGGAGCCCGGAGCGTGTCCGAGAGCCGCCGGCGCATCCATAAAGGGGCCATATGGGCGGCATATTCAGCCCATTCGTTCTGGAACCTGTTCCTTCACGCGCCTGAGCGCCGCTTCAAGGAAGTGCCTCCCTTGTGCTCGTTCAGAATCGCTCAAAACCCACTTCTGAGGCGACAAAAACCTCACGCTTTCGCAGTCGAGACGTTTGGCGAAGTCGGAAAACGCACCGCGATGTCACTAAAACCTGCACACACACACACACATACACGGTGGAACGAGTCGCGGGAGCAAGAGAACGGTCAGATGTTTGGAGAAATGGCCACTCTGGAGGTCTGTTTGCATCTCAGCTGGCAAATGAACAGTTAGTTCTTGAAGTGGATGGGCTGGAAGCAGTAGCGCGAGGATCGGAGCCACTTTGGCGAGCGAGGTTCTAGAGTCCGAGCGTCTCCAGAGCGGCAGGTCTTGTGGAGTGTTCCAGGTGTGCGTTAGGTTGGTACCACGGAGGGACGACTGGGTCATGGGCACCCGAGGCTCACTGCTGCATGGAGTGAAGGCGAGTCTGTCTGACGCCAAACCAGAGCTGAACCAACTGGGGAAAATAATAAAGTGCAGTGTGTTTTTTTCAGGACGTCGATTGCAATTTAAATGCAATTATTTTCCTTAAAATTGATATTTTTTGCGCAAAAAAAGTGCATTTTTATTCGGACTTGAGGCTCAAACGCGATACATGCTGGTAGTTTAGCTCTGGAGAACCGTATATATCCCATGATTCTTCTGTCCGAGTCTAATCCCAGTAGCGACGACGATGTTTTTGACATAATATATCAGAGCGGCGGTTCTCAAGCTCCGCACGATTAAACGACATTATTATTAATAAACTCCTCCCACTACGACTCGTCAGTACTGTAGAATATGAACAGTGGAGCCTGTGCGATGTGAACATAGGATTAATTGTTCAGGGATCTGCGTTCAGGTGGCGTCTAAAAAACATCGCATGGGGTTTTATCTTGGCATCAATTTCTGCCCGAAATCCTGATAAGCACAAAAAAAACGTCCACGTTGCGTTTACATGCTGGTAGTTTAGCTCTGGAGAACCGTATATATCCCATGATTCTTCTGTCCGAGTCTAATCCCAGTAGCGTCGACGATGTTTTTTGCCGAATCAGGAGGATTTTTAACACAACAACATTAAGATTCAGGTCTAAAAAAGACACCGATCCATGTTTCACTAATACAGCGAAGGACGAAGCTCAAGCAGGTTAAACAAACACTGATTACTGCCCCCACAGGTAACATGCAGTATTGCAGTCTGGGCTGCAGGTTAAAGGAAACGAAGGCAAGTGTAACGTCAGACTTTCGCTCACAGCACATTCACTTATCCAGGAGTTGAACGCTCTGTGGGCTGGGCCTTCAAACACTTAACGCTTGCTTACGAAGCCAAGAAGCAAGGCCCTGTTTACCTAAACAATGATCAAACCTCGGGTCACAGCTCGCCCTCTTAGAGCATCATCCTCAGCTCGAATGGACCCTTCTTCTCAAAAAACCCAAGACAGACATCAAGGCTCTTCTCACTTTTGGCTTCCTAACAGTTAGAACCACAGAGAACCTCACTCTCTTCACACAGCGCCTGAAGAACCTCTTCACAGACAAGAACCACGCGTCCCATTGGCCCTGGTGAGATCTTGGTTCACTAGCAGCTCTAAATCCAAGTCTAGGTTTGCTGGTGTGACAGGTTTTCTCTGTAGAGCATCTGCCAACTGCTGTGAGTGTGAACGTAAGACTCTACAACTGAGGTCAAAGTTTTATTTTTGACTGTAACAGTAGACGGTGTTGTAAAGTGTTGTGTGTTGACCTGTTTGGGACTGTTGAGCACTTCCTGTGTGGTCGACGTGGCGCTGATGGCTCGGTTACTTCCCGTGCTGAGCTGCAGGCTGAGCGTGAGGCCGCTGACCAGCTGCAGGCCGAGCTCGGTGATGCTCACCCGCTCGTCCAGCACGGCCACCGTCTTCTCCGCCAGGATGGAGTCCGACAGCGGAGACAGAACCTGGAGAACACGGGGAACTGAACATAAGGACGGCTACAAGGACAGGAACCCACCACACTGCATTCACACTCATCCAGCTCAGGTAAAACGTCACATTCCCCAAATTTTCCATGACTTTCACTGACCAAATAATATTTGGGTGGTAGCATCTGCCAAATCCCAAAGGGGGCAGTTGTAGGCATGAGTGGTGACCTGGTCAATGGGTAACTGAACAGTGAGCTTGCAAGACCTCGTCACGTTGCTTTGAGCAATCGGTCAACCTCATGTAGCAATACCACCATTAACCAGTAGATGGCAACATAACAGCTGGCTGCCCCTGCCATCCCTACACCAAGCTATGAATGGTGAAAGCATGTTACTGTGAGCCCACCCAGACCGTATACAGACTCCACTGCCAAAAAAATGTGAATATACGGTTGCATGCGAAAGTTTAGACGCCCCTGCTCAACATAGTCTAGTGCACAATTACTGAATTTAGCATAAAAGTAAAATATTAAATGTGGTCTGGGCAAACGTTCTAGCACATGTTCTATTTTTCTATAATTTTTTTACATTTTAATGTGTTAAACGCAACAGATAAATAGAAATTGTGTGCTAATATTTGCAGAAAATGCTAAATATAAGCGTGTTAGAAAATCAACAAACTGTTATGTGACCGATGCCATTTTAGGAATATTATTATAAATAATTATAATTAATACTAACATTCCAAAAACTGATACAGATGAATCACCTGAGCATGTTTCACCCCTAGCTTGCACATTTAGCCTTTACACACACACACTCTTTGGTATTGCTATCTTTATGAGTACATTCCATTTATTTCTGTAATACTATATTTCATAAATACTACACCAACACCTAAATTTGAACCAGTCCTTCTGCTCTTTCAGTTTTTCCACTGTTCTTTGTGAGGACCAGCAGAATGTCCTCATTTTGACACACTTTCCAGTATTTCT
This sequence comes from Arnoldichthys spilopterus, assembly GCA_037974385.1. NCBI lineage: Eukaryota > Metazoa > Chordata > Actinopteri > Characiformes > Lepidarchidae > Arnoldichthys > Arnoldichthys spilopterus. Next base: position 3,511 of record JBBPDA010084431.1, read on the forward strand.
GTCATTATGAGGACATTTGGTACTCACAAAAAGATAAATACATGTACACACACACACACACCTGAATGGTGGTCATGCCCTCGTCCATGCCCTCCAGCAAGCGTCCGTGCTGCAGCCGTGCGATTCGGGGGTTCTCCACCTTCAGGAAGTCCCACACCAGCTCTGTGATATCCACCTGCCAATCGGAGCCCAGCAGGTAGGTCAGCTGACCTCGCTGGTCCGCAGACTCGGCCACGAAGTGTGTGAGCACCCGCACGATGGCCCGCTGATACTGCAGGGTACAGCTCCGCCCCCTCCGCTCTTCATCGTCGTCGTCCTCACTGTCTCGAGTGGACCTGAGGACCAGGACACAATTCCAGAGTGTTCGCATCATCAGGATCCTCACTGGCTTAAAGTGGAAGTTCAGCCAAAAACAACCGCAGGTACAGGATTTACCCCCAGCGCCCCCTGGTGACGTTTGGGGTCTTTAGTTTTAAAGCTACGGGTTCTGATGTAGCTCACAGGGCATGTGTGTTGGGCAGTGGTGGCCTAGTGGTTTGAGGACTTGCCCTTGTAATCGGAATCCCGGCCCTGAGGTTCCCTTGAGCAAGGTACCGTCCTGCTACACTGCTCCCCGGGCGCTGCTGATGCGTGGAAGGGATAAATGCAGAGGTGACATTTGTGTTCACACTGGTAAACATTCACCTTCACTTTAATGGTAGCTTACACCACACCATTTAGCATGCTGCTAACTGCAAACCGTGCTGAACTGGGGCACTCCCAGTGGCGGTTTTTTGTACGGGCAATATGGGCAGCAGCCCAAGACGGCTGAGGGTCTTATGTTGATGTTCTAGACGACTGAGAATCGCAGCTCTCGTGGAGTGTTTCACGTGTGCAGTAGTTAGTACCTACCAAAAGTGATCCAAGGAAGGAGAACTGGTGAATCAGCCACAGGGTCATGGGCACCCGAGGCTCACTGACTGGTCGGATCCCACAGAAGAGCTACTAGACCTGGTCACGTTGCTTTGAACAATCGCTCAACCTCATGTAGCAATACCACCATTAACCAGTAGATGGCAACATAACAGCTGGCTGCCCCTGCCATCCCTACACCAAGCTATGTATGGAGAAAGCCTGTTACTGTGAGCCCACTCAGACCGTATACAGACTCCACTGCCAAAAAAATGTGAATATACGGTGCATGTAAAAGGTTCACTGACTGGTCGGATCCCACAGAAGAGCTGCTGTGGTGTAGAAAGTGATGCTGACTCTGACGGAAAGGGGTCAGAACACACAGCACAGTCAGAGCTGCTCCAGCAGCAGGAGGGACACGCTCAGTGTTAAGCAGGTGGTGCTAATGTTTGTAAAGATTTTCTTCATCCGCATTATTAACCACACACCCAGCAACACACGGCAGGACGGGCGCACAAGCACACACAGGGAGCACAAAGGGAAATTAAGCGTTTACAGAACAAATCTCTGTTGACAAGCTTCCGTTAGGTGTGACGAGGCGCCGACATCTAATGAAAGAAGCCCAATTAAGCTAATCATTTAGCATTAGCGCGCTAAAGCCAGTTTAGATTAACAGTAGGAGCCTTTGCTACACACACACACACACACACACACACACAGAGAGAGAGAGAGAGAGGCGCTGAATGAGAACAGTGAACGAACCAACCGCCTCCGTCAGCATTTCTCCATCCAGGGAGAGACAGAGAGAGACAGAAACAATATTCTCCAAAAATAACACCAGCCTCCGTTCATTCCTCTCGTCGCATCCCGCACTCTTTCCTCAGCAGCAGACGCTTCCCAATCCGAGGCCTGAGGAAACAACACTGTGCTGCTTGTGCAGATTGCAGAGCAGTTCGTCTGCGGTGGCTAGAGTTGTTTATTAGCATTGCCTGCAAACTAGATACTGTGCTAGCGGACATGCTAACGACCATAACGGCTCGTCCGAGGATTTAAGAAGGAGATTTACTCAGAACCTGATTTACACTCACTCTTTTGGCTGAAGCTTTTATCCAAAGCGACGTTCCAGACACCGGAACAATCGAGCATCAGAGCTGCACAGGGCAGCGCGTCTGATGGTTTGGGGACTTGCCCGTGCAGATTTACCTTTATTAGTGTTCAGCTAGTTCCACAGTGAAGAACATGTAAATGTTACTGAAACAGTGGAAAAATTGATCTTTGACCAAGACAGGGAGGAAAATGTGGTAGATACGTAGTGAGAAAACTGTAATTGTTACATAAATAGCGAGAAAAATTTAATCGTTACTCAGTGACGAACATGTAATCATTATACAGCGGAGAAAATGTAAACTTTACTTATATAATAAGGAAAATGTAATGGTTACTTAGCGAGGAACATGTCCTTTAGTGAAGGAAATGTATTTATTACATAGCGAAGAAAAATGAATCGTTTCTACAATAGTGACGAGAACGTCATCAACACTTATCGAAGAAAATGTGATCGTTACATAGTAGAAAAAATTGTCACGTAGATAGAGAGGAAAATTGAAATGTTACTCAGACAGTAGGAACAGTTTAATAGTTACATAGCGAGGAAATGTAATGATTACTTATCAAGGGAAAATATACAGCAAAGAAAATGTAAAGTTTACTTAGACAGTAAGGAAAATGTAAAGTTTACTTAGACAGTAAGGAAAATGTAAAGTTTACTTAGACAGTAAGGAAAATGTAACAGTTACTTAGTGAGGGAAATGTAATTATTACTTAGACAGTAGGAAAAGTAATCGTTATACATCTTTACTTAGATAGTAAGGAAAATGTAACGGTAGGAAAGAGTTTTCTTAGTGAGGGAAATGTAATTATTACGTATCGAACTAAATTTTATCGTTACACAGTAAAGAAAATTTGTCACGTAGATATGAGTTTTTGTCTCGTCTGTTCTGGTTCCGTTTCCATAGCCATGTGCCCTGTCATTGTTTTGTTTGGTTTTTCCATGTGCTTCCCTGGCTCGTGTTGTTAGCCACGCCCTAGTCCCGCCTTGTCACCTGTCCCTCGTTTCCCGTCTCCTCCCTGTGTCAGGTGTCCCTCGTTTCCCGTCTCCTCCCTGTGTCAGGTGTCCCTCGTTTCCCGTCACCTTCCTGTGTCAGGTGTCCCTCGTTTCCTGTCTCCTCCCTGTGTCACTTGTCTCTTGTTTCCCGTCTCCTTCCTGTGTCACCTGTCTCTCGTTTCCTGTCTCCTCCCTGTGTCACCTGTCCCTTGTTTCCCGTCTCGTCCCTGTGTCACCTGTCCCTTGTTTCCCGTCTCGTCCCTGTGTCACCCCCCTGCGTTTACTTCCAAACACCCCAAAGTCATTACAGTAGATAGCGAGGAAAATGTAATCTTTACTTAGACTGTGAGGATAATTTAATCATTACATAGCAAAGGAAACATAATTGTTACTTAATGAGGAACATTAGCTGTTAGCTAGGAAAATGCTATCTTTGCTTAGCTAATTAGCTAGGAAAAATAAAATGCTGTAGAGTTGATTAAATAAATCTTTGTTTCGCTAATTCATCATTAGTTAGCAGGTTAGCTAGCTTACTTAGCTGGTTGGCGTTACCCAATGAGGGAGAGAAAATACAGCATAGGAGCGAATAAGTCGCTTTATTCTCATTATTCTGGCCTAAACGAGTCGACTGGTGACTCAACGCTATGGGGGGTACGAGGACAGTTGGTGTCCAGCCTGGATGAAGGTCCAGGCCCAGTGTCTAATCTACATCCCTGGCAGACGGTGTCGTCCTGAGGACTGGCATTAGCCTTGTAGCAGTCAGGCGGAAAGCTCGGCGCCAGCTAAGCGTGTTCCATGGCGTCCGGGGGGCGCGAGGAACACGTCTGCTTCCTGTCCTGGATTCGCCCCCGGACAAGATAAGGGCGTCGTGCTGCTGAACGCTGAGCATCGGGCGGAACGCAGCGCTGCGGCGCACACAATGGAGGCCTCTGCGAGTCAGGAATTACTGTTAGCCTACACTGAGATTTGTGTCAGAGGGCCAGGGCAGACGAGAAAAAACGCAGTCAACTCGCCTCTTAAGAGAAGCAGCAGGGGGAAAAAAAACTTTAGATTTGACGTGAAAGAGATAACGTGCCCCGGGGAGTCGTCCCACAATCCAGTTCAGTCACAAACGCTTTCGCGGCCTGTCATTTACACATAAGCCGGCCCTTAAGGGAGCGCGGCGCGCGCTCGCAAACTTGCCGCTGTGTGAGGAAAATAAAATCACTAGAAAGACAAGTGTCTACTGTATGTAAGTGAATCGCAAATCGGCCCAGAAATACCAACACAAACTTCAGATAAAAAAAGCCCCAAAGTAAGTAGGACAGTTCGGAGAGAGAGGGAGGGCGAGAGAGAGACGCAAACGAGACCGTTTTCTCTGAAATGAGAGTTTTATGCACTAAATAAGCGCTCGTAACGTTTCAAAGCACTGAATTAACCCTGGACACACCATGAAAGTGACTATTTGTCGTTGTGAACACACTCACGAAACGTGACCTCTGCATTTAACCCATCACACGTGAAGCAGCACCCGGGGAGCAGTGTAGTGGGATGGTACCTTACTCAAGGGAACCTCAGTGGTGCCGGGCTGGGACTCGAACCTGCGACCTTCAGGTCCCAAAGGCAGCGTCCTAACCACTAGGCCTCCACTGCCCACAGGCTTATGTTGTGTAACATATACATATATGCAGTACCATATTGGCCCACAAGGGGGCCCTCACTCAAATTTTCATAAATGTACTTTTCTGTAGATTTGAGGTTCTATTATGGAAATGACACCGTATATGAAAACTAAGCTGCTTGTGATGCATCATTGTGATGTCACAACCATTTACACATTTGTAGGACCACAAGCAGTTTAGCCCCGCCCATTCAGCAGTTTAGTCCACCTATTCAGTCTTCCACAGTGCTTAGCCCCGCCCATTCGATTTACAGCAGTTTGGCTCCACCCATTCAGCCTACAGCTTTTTAGCACTTTACTCCACCTATTCAGTCTACCACAGTGTTTAGCCCCGCCCATTCAATTTACAGCAGTTTGTCTCCACCCATGCATGACTTAAGCCCACCTACTCAGCCTGCACCAATTTAGCCACACCCATTCAATTAACAGCAGTTTAGCTCCATCCATTCAGTCTACAGTGGGATAGCCCCACCCATTTAACCTCTAGCAGTTTAGCCCCGCCCATACCTGTGGCAGTGATGTAGAGTGTTGTTCCTGCTGACAGTCAGTGTCGGAGTGGAGGACGTGGGAGAACTAAGTTTTTTGTTTGCTCCACCTCTCAGCCTGCACTGCTGTCTAGCACAATGCGACCAATCAGAGCAGAGCTCGTTAGGAAGAGCAGCCTGTTTAAATCCTGAGCGAATAAAAAGCCCCCTTAGCGCACATGGAGCCCCCTAAAGCACCCTGATCTTAGAAGTGGCCTTCAGGAGAACAACATGTGGGAGATGGGCCCTTTAATTACCTCCCACTTCCTGTTATTTAGATGCACCACATATAAAGCAGAGGCTTGAGGACTCGCTCTCTCAGAGCCGCCGGTGCAGAGCAGCACAGAGCACGGATCTGCCTCAGCCCAGGGCCATATGGACTGGACGGAGCAGTGGCCAGTGCAGAGGCCCAGCAGCCGGACCCGGATTAATGCGGTTTGGGCTGTTAGACGGCAGCGATGTCACGAGTGATTATGCATAACTTCAGGCCTCCTGACTGCGGCAGAGCTTCAGAAGAACCGAGCTGAGGCCGAATCGTTCTCCGCAACGTTCAAAGACAGAGCTGCACTGTTGCTCATGGGCCCCCACATGACCACAGGACTGATCCTTATGCTCGCCAACTGTTCCTGCTTCCAGTACATCGACTTGAAGAACCGACTGTTCACTTGCTGCCTGATATATCCCACCCCTACTGACACGTACCACTGTAATTCAGAGTAGAGTGAATGTAGAGTCAGCGGTGGTGGTGTAACGGTGAGGGAGTTGTGAGCTGAAGGTCGCTGGTTCAAATCCCAGACCAGTAGAAGGACCACTGAGGTTCCTGTGAGGCAGGTACCGTCCTGAAGCACTGCTCCCCACGTCAGCTGCCCACTGCTCCTACACGGATGGGTTAAACGTGGAGGTCAGGTCGGGAGGAACAGTCAGTTCTTGAAGTCGATGTGGTGGAAGCAGGAGCGTAAGGATCTGAGCCACTTTGACGAGTGATGTTCTAGAGTCAGAGCGTCTCCAGAACGGCAGGTCTTGTGGAATTGACCAACTGGTCAATCGGCCACAGGGTCAATGGGCACCCAAGCCTCATGGGGAGAGTGAAGGCTAAGCCGTCTGGTCCAGCAGTGGAGCTTCTGTGGTTTGCTGACTCCAGTAGAACGCAGTGGGTGGTGTAAGTTGACCTTTTTGACCCGAGGCCCTACATTTTGACCCTTTTGAGACTTTAGGAGCGAAGGCTCGGGCCCTGAGTCGGTGTAGAGTGCGAGTCCTGCTGTTGTGAAGACGCAGTGTGTTGTTATTTGTGTTGTGAGTTTTTTCCAGGCTTGTTTTTCTTCTTTGTGTGTTTTCCGCTGCTCGGATTCTTCTGTATAATTGGCCTCACACTGTCACAGAGGTAGTTATGTGGGGAAAAAAGCTACGGGCAATCACCTCTCTCACCTCTCTCACGATGTACAGTGTACAGTAGGCGTGTGTGTGTGTCTGTGTGTGTGTGTGTGTGTGTGTGTGTTTAATTAAACCACTCTACACAAACACCATTCCCGTCGACTCTACTGGGGTTTGAAGCAATCACAAATCTAATCAGTCCTTAATCAATTGCGCCGGTCTGAACGGAACACGCCCCCCTCCACAACCTCGCTGCAATCGCTCCACTCGTTTGCTCGCTCCCTGGCCTCCGCGCTGGGAATTTTACACATTTGGCTGCAGTCTAGAGGCATTTTAATGCCTGTGTCATGCCGGCTACAGGCCTGGCATGGGCCTCTCTCTCAGGAAGCGCGCTGGCATTTGGCCGCCTGTTCGGCTCTGATGTGCTGAAGGTCAAAAATGGACCAAACAAACCAGAAAGATGCTTAGAAACGCCTCATTACAGGCCGTGCAGAGCGCATAACAGCAGCGCTCGTATAGCGGAGGTGGCACACACACTGTTAACATGGAATTGTCGTCCAGAACGGGTCTTCACAGTGGTGGTGAATGGAACCAGACGTCTGGTTCCTCTGAAAGTGCCTACGCTGCCGGATGCCTGAGACGTTGTTGTGCCAGAGTTCGGAGAAGCTTTCGGGCCTAAAGCTAAACCCGTTCATGGTGGAGGTGACGCGTGCAGGTCGTTGTGAGGCAAAATAGTCCCTCAAAGAGATAAAGTGTGTGTGTGTTGGAGACGTGACGTCTGGTTCCATTCACCACCACTGTAAAGAAAACCCAGTTCACACCAAAACCCACTCTGGAGGTCTGTTTACATCTCAGCCAGCAAGCGAACAGTCAGTTCTTGAAGCCGATGTGCTGGAAGCAGTAGCGTAGTGGTTAGGACACTGTCTTTGGGACCTGAAGGTTGCAGGTTCGAGTCCCTGGGCACCACTGAGGTTCCCTTGAGGAAGGTACCGTCCCACCACACTGCTCCCCGGGCGCTGCTGGTGCACGTGTGATGGGTTAAATGCAGAGGTCACGCTTCATTGTGGTGCTTGAGTGTGTTCACAATGACAAACAGTTCTAGACGTGTCAGAGCGTCTCCAGAACAGCAGGTCTTGTGGAGAGTCATGGGCGCCCGAGGCTCACTGATACATATGGGGAGAGAAGGCCCGTCTGGATCCCACAGAAGAGCTGCTGTGGTGTAGAAAGTGACGCCGACTCTGAAGGAAAGGGGTCAGAACACACAGTGCAGCACAGTCAGAGCTGCTCCAGCAGCAGGAGGGACACACTCAGCGATAGGCAGGTGGTCTTAATGTTATGGCTGATCGCTGCATGTGTCATGAAGCTTCCTCACTGAAGCCCCTCCCCCAGCAGTGCCCCAGGTGACCAAGGTTGTCACTGAAAACGTCCATGGATTTGTAGCCGCCACAGCACACGTACCTGGGTGCCGCTGTTGCCCGTCAGCTCGGCCCGCGGATGCCACCGTGGCGACGTCGCGTCTGTAACCCACTGATCAACAAAGACTGGAGGACGAGGAGGCACCACACACACACACAGGGCCTCCAGCTCTTCCAGCCTTTCTCCTGAAATCAGGGGGATCAATGGGGCAGTCTGGTCTCCCTCTGCTGCTCTGAGAGCCTCCACTCTTCTGGGAAGCCTGGACCACTGCTGTGAGGATTTGATTGCAGCCCCGAGATCATTAATGGGGTCAGGAATCGATTGAATGATTAGTTCCGGGTCACAAACCTCACTCTGACACATGCCAGAGGTATTGAATGGAGCTCCATCACTTCAGAGAGGTCCACAGCTCAGTGCTGGGGGGCTTGGTGAGGGGCTTCTGATGCCTAAACAGCTGACAAAGCATTATTTTGGTCAACATCGTGCAGGCTTTAGAGGGCAGTGGAGGCCTAGTGGTTAGGACCATGGCTTTGTGAACTGAAGGTCCCAGTCCAGGCACCACTGAGGTTCCCTTGAGTAAGGTACCGTCCCACTACACTGCTCCCCGGGCGCTGTTGGTAG